>JARGYO010005615.1:0-302335 GCA_029206835.1 Rana muscosa | reverse complement strand
CCCTGATCACCTCCACACCCGTTATTGTGTCCCTGATCACCTCCACACCCGTTATTGTGTCCCTGATCACCTCCACACCCGTTATTGTGTCTCTGATCACCTCCACACCAGTTATTGTGTCCCCGATCACCTCCACACCCGTTATTGTGTCCCCGATCACCTCCACACCAGTTATTGTGTCCCTGATCACCTCCACACCAGTTATTGTGTCCCTGATCACCTCCACACCAGTTATTGTGTCCCCGATCACCACCACACCAGTTATTGTGTCCCCGATCACCACCACACCAGTTATTGTGTCCCCGATCACCTCCACACCAGTTATTGTGTCCCTGATCACCACCACACCAGTTATTGTGTCCCTGATCACCACCACACCAGTTATTGTGTCCCTGATCATCACCACACCAGTTATTGTGTCCCTGATCACCTCCACACCCGTTATTGTGTCCCTGATCTCCTCCACACCAGTTATTGTGTCCCTGATCTCCTCCACACCAGTTATTGTGTCCCTGATCTCCTCCACACCAGTTATTGTGTCCCCGATCACCTCCACACCAGTTATTGTGTCCCTGATCACCTCCACACCAGTTATTGTGTCCCTGATCTCCTCCACACCAGTTATTGTGTCCCCGATCACCTCCACACCCGTTATTGTGTCCCCGATCACCTCCACACCCGTTATTGTGTCCCTGATCACCTCCACACCAGTTATTGTGTCCCTGATCATCACCACACCAGTTATTGTGTCCCTGATCACCTCCACACCAGTTATTGTGTCCCCGATCACCTCCACACCAGTTATTGTGTCCCCGATCACCTCCACACCAGTTATTGTGTCCCTGATCATCACCACACCAGTTATTGTGACCCCGATCACCTCCACACCAGTTATTGTGTCCCTGATCACCTCCACACCAGTTATTGTGTCCCCGATCACCTCCACACCCGTTATTGTGTCCCTGATCACCTCCACACCCGTTATTGTGTCCCTGATCACCTCCACACCAGTTATTGTGTCCCTGATCTCCTCCACACCCGTTATTGTGTCCCCGATCACCTCCACACCCGTTATTGTGTCCCTGATCACCTCCACACCCGTTATTGTGTCCCTGATCACCTCCACACCAGTTATTGTGTCCCTGATCACCTCCACACCAGTTATTGTGTCCCCGATCACCTCCACACCAGTTATTGTGTCCCCGATAACCTCCACACCAGTTATTGTGTCTCTGATCACCTCCACACCAGTTATTGTGTCCCTGATCATCACCACACCAGTTATTGTGTCCCGATCACCTCCACACCAGTTATTGTGTCCCTGATCACCTCCACACCAGTTATTGTGTCACCGATCACCTCCACACCAGTTATTGTGTCCCTGATCATCACCACACCAGTTATTGTGTCCCCGATCACCTCCACACCAGTTATTGTGTCCCTGATCACCTCCACACCAGTTATTGTGTCCCTGATCACCACCACACCAGTTATTGTGTCCCCGATCACCTCCACACCAGTTATTGTGTCCCTGATCATCACCACACCAGTTATTGTGTCCCCGATCACCTCCACACCAGTTATTGTGTCCCTGATCACCTCCACACCAGTTATTGTGTCCCTGATCACCACCACACCCGTTATTGTGTCCCTGATCACCTCCACACCAGTTATTGTGTCCCTGATCTCCTCCACACCCGTTATTGTGTCCCCGATCACCTCCACACCCGTTATTGTGTCCCTGATCACCTCCACACCGTTATTGTGTCCCTGATCACCTCCACACCAGTTATTGTGTCCCCGATCACCTCCACACCAGTTATTGTGTCCCTGATCACCTCCACACCAGTTATTGTGTCCCCGATCACCTCCACACCAGTTATTGTGTCCCTGATCACCTCCACACCAGTTATTGTGTCCCTGATCACCTCCACACCCGTTATTGTGTCCCTGATCACCTCCACACCCGTTATTGTGTCCCTGATCACCTCCACACCAGTTATTGTGTCCCTGATCTCCTCCACACCAGTTATTGTGTCCCCGATCACCTCCACACCCGTTATTGTGTCCCCGATCACCTCCACACCCGTTATTGTGTCCCTGATCACCTCCACACCAGTTATTGTGTCCCTGATCATCACCACACCAGTTATTGTGTCCCTGATCACCTCCACACCAGTTATTGTGTCCCTGATCACCTCCACACCAGTTATTGTGTCCCTGATCTCCTCCACACCAGTTATTGTGTCCCTGATCTCCTCCACACCAGTTATTGTGTCCCCGATCACCTCCACACCCGTTATTGTGTCCCTGATCACCTCCACACCAGTTATTGTGTCCCTGATCTCCTCCACACCAGTTATTGTGTCCCTGATCACCTCCACACCCGTTATTGTGTCCCTGATCACCTCCACACCCGTTATTGTGTCCCTGATCACCTCCACACCAGTTATTGTGTCCCTGATCACCTCCACACCAGTTATTGTGTCCCTGATCACCTCCACACCAGTTATTGTGTCCCGATCACCTCCACACCAGTTATTGTGTCCCTGATCACCTCCACACCAGTTATTGTGTCACCGATCACCTCCACACCAGTTATTGTGTCCCTGATCATCACCACACCAGTTATTGTGTCCCCGATCACCTCCACACCAGTTATTGTGTCCCTGATCACCTCCACACCAGTTATTGTGTCCCCGATCACCTCCACACCAGTTATTGTGTCCCCGATCACCTCCACACCAGTTATTGTGTCCCCGATCACCTCCACACCAGTTATTGTGTCCCTGATCATCACCACACCAGTTATTGTGTCCCCGATCACCTCCACACCAGTTATTGTGTCCCCGATCACCACCACACCAGTTATTGTGTCCCCGATCACCTCCACACCAGTTATTGTGTCCCCGATCACCACCACACCAGTTATTGTGTCCCCGATCACCACCACACCAGTTATTGTGTCCCTGATCACCTCCACACCAGTTATTGTGTCCCTGATCACCTCCACACCAGTTATTGTGTCCCCGATCACCTCCACACCAGTTATTATGTCCCGATCACCTCCACACCAGTGTCCCTGATCACCTCCACACCAGTTATTGTGTCCCCGATCACCTCCACACCCGTTATTGTGTCCCTGATCACCTCCACACCCGTTATTGTGTCCCTGATCACCTCCACACCCGTTATTGTGTCTCTGATCACCTACACACCAGTTATTGTGTCCCTGATCACCTCCACACCAGTTATTGTGTCCCCGATCACCACCACACCAGTTATTGTGTCCCGATCACCTCCACACCAGTTATTGTGTCCCCGATCACCTCCACACCAGTCATTGTGTCCCCGATCACCTCCACACCAGTTATTGTGTCCCTGATCTCCTCCACACCCGTTATTGTGTCCCTGATCACCTCCACACCCGTTATTGTGTCCCTGATCACCTCCACACCAGTTATTGTGTCCCTGATCTCCTCCACACCAGTTATTGTGTCCCCGATCACCTCCACACCGTTATTGTGTCCCCGATCACCTCCACACCCGTTATTGTGTCTCTGATCACCTACACACCAGTTATTGTGTCCCTGATCTCCTCCACACCAGTTATTGGGTCCCCGATCACCTCCACACCAGTTATTGTGTCCCTGATCACCTCCACACCAGTTATTGTGTCCCCGATCACCTCCACACCAGTTATTGTGTCCCCGATCACCACACACCAGTTATTGTGTCCCTGATCACCACCACACCAGTTATTGTGTCCCTGATCACCACCACACCAGTTATTGTGTCCCTGATCACCACCACACCAGTTATTGTGTCCCTGATCACCTCCACACCCGTTATTGTGTCCCTGATCACCTCCACACCAGTTATTGTGTCCCTGATCACCTCCACACCAGTTATTGTGTCTCTGATCACCTCCACACCAGTTATTGTGTCCCTGATCACCTCCACACCAGTTATTGTGTCCCCGATCTCCTCCACACCAGTTATTGTGTCCCCGATCACCTCCACACCAGTTATTGTGTCCCTGATCATCACCACACCAGTTATTGTGTCCCCGATCACCTCCACACCAGTTATTGTGTCCCTGATCACCTCCACACCAGTTATTGTGTCCCCGATCACCTCCACACCAGTTATTGTGTCCCGATCACCTCCACACCAGTTATTGTGTCCCCGATCACCTCCACACCAGTTATTGTGTCCCCGATCACCTCCACACCAGTTATTGTGTCCCCGATCACCTCCACACCAGTTATTGTGTCCCCGATCACCTCCACACCAGTTATTGTGTCCCCGATCACCTCCACACCAGTTATTGTGTCCCTGATCACCTCCACACCAGTTATTGGGTCCCCGATCACCTCCACACCAGTTATTGTGTCCCCGATCACCACCACACCAGTTATTGTGTCCCCGATCACCTCCACACCAGTTATTGTGTCCCCGATCACCACCACACCAGTTATTGTGTCCCTGATCACCTCCACACCAGTTATTGTGTCCCTGATCACCTCCACACCAGTTATTGTGTCCCCGATCACCTCCACACCAGTTATTATGTCCCGATCACCTCCACACCAGTGTCCCTGATCACCTCCACACCAGTTATTGTGTCCCCGATCACCTCCACACCAGTTATTGTGTCCCTGATCACCTCCACACCCGTTATTGTGTCCCTGATCACCTCCACACCAGTTATTGTGTCCCTGACCACCTCCACACCAGTTATTGTGTCCCCGATCATCTCCACACCAGTTATTGTGTCCCCGATCACCTCCACACCAGTTATTGTGTCCCCGATCACCTCCACACCCGTTATTGTGTCCCCGATCACCACCACACCAGTTATTGTGTCCCTGATCACCACCACACCAGTTATTGTGTCCCTGATCACCACCACACCAGTTATTGTGTCCCTGATCACCTCCACACCAGTTATTGTGTCTCTGATCTCCTCCACACCAGTTATTGTGTCCCCGATCACCTCCACACCAGTTATTGTGTCCCCGATCACCTCCACACCAGTTATTGTGTCTCTGATCACCACCACACCAGTTATTGTGTCCCCGATCACCTCCACACCCGTTATTGTGTCCCTGATCACCTCCACACCCGTTATTGTGTCCCTGATCACCTCCACACCCGTTATTGTGTCACCGATCACCTCCACACCAGTTATTGTGTCCCTGATCACCTCCACACCAGTTATTGTGTCCCTGATCACCTCCACACCCGTTATTGTGTCCCCGATCACCTCCACACCAGTTATTGTGTCCCCGATCACCTCCACACCAGTTATTGTGTCCCCGATCACCACCACACCAGTTATTGTGTCTCTGATCTCCTCCACACCAGTTATTGTGTCCCCGATCACCTCCACACCAGTTATTGTGTCCCCGATCACCTCCACACCCGTTATTGTGTCTCTGATCACCACCACACCAGTTATTGTGTCCCTGATCACCACCACACCAGTTATTGTGTCCCCGATCACCTCCACACCCGTTATTGTGTCCCTGATCACCTCCACACCCGTTATTGTGTCCCCGATCACCTCCACACCAGTTATTGTGTCCCTGATCACCTCCACACCAGTTATTGTGTCCCTGATCACCTCCACACCCGTTATTGTGTCCCCGATCACCTCCACACCAGTTATTGTGTCCCCGATCACCACCACACCAGTTATTGTGTCCCCGATCACCTCCACACCAGTTATTGTGTCTCTGATCACCTCCACACCAGTTATTGTGTCTCTGATCACCTCCACACCAGTTATTGTGTCCCTGATCACCTCCACACCAGTTATTGTGTCCCCGATCACCTCCACACCAGTTATTGTGTCCCTGATCACCTCCACACCAGTTATTGTGTCCCTGATCACCACCACACCAGTTATTGTGTCCCTGATCACCTCCACACCAGTTATTGTGTCCCTGATCACCTCCACACCAGTTATTGTGTCCCTGATCACCACCACACCAGTTATTGTGTCCCTGATCACCTCCACACCAGTTATTGTGTCCCTGATCACCTCCACACCAGTTATTGTGTCCCTGATCACCTCCACACCAGTTATTGTGTCCCTGATCACCTCCACACCAGTTATTGTGTCCCCGATCACCTCCACACCAGTTATTGTGTCCCTGATCACCTCCACACCAGTTATTGTGTCCCCGATCACCTCCACACCAGTTATTGTGTCCCCGATCACCTCCACACCAGTTATTGTGTCCCCGATCACCTCCACACCCGTTATTGTGTCCCTGATCACCTCCACACCAGTTATTGTGTCCCCGATCACCTCCACACCCGTTATTGTGTCCCTGATCACCTCCACACCAGTTATTGTGTCCCTGATCACCTCCACACCAGTTATTGTGTCCCCGATCACCTCCACACCAGTTATTGTGTCCCTGATCACCTCCACACCAGTTATTGTGTCCCCGATCACCTCCACACCAGTTATTGTGTCCCTGATCACCTCCACACCAGTTATTGTGTCCCTGATCACCTCCACACCAGTTATTGTGTCCCCGATCACCTCCACACCAGTTATTGTGTCCCCGATCACCTCCACACCAGTTATTGTGTCCCCGATCACCTCCACACCCGTTATTGTGTCCCTGATCACCTCCACACCAGTTATTGTGTCCCCGATCACCTCCACACCCGTTATTGTGTCCCTGATCACCTCCACACCCGTTGTGTCCCTGATCACCTCCACACCCGTTATTGTGTCCCTGATCACCTCCACACCCGTTATTGTGTCCCTGATCACCTCCACACCAGTTATTGTGTCCCTGATCACCTCCACACCCGTTATTGTGTCCCTGATCACCTCCACACCCGTTATTGTGTCCCCGATCACCTCCACACCAGTTATTGTGTCCCTGATCACCTCCACACCAGTTATTGTGTCCCCGATCACCTCCACACCAGTTATTGTGTCCCCGATCACCTCCACACCAGTTATTGTGTCCCTGATCACCTCCACACCAGTTATTGTGTCCCTGATCACCTCCACACCAGTTATTGTGTCCCTGATCATCACCACACCAGTTATTGTGTCCCTGATCACCACCACACCAGTTATTGTGTCCCTGATCACCACCACACCAGTTATTGTGTCCCTGATCACCACCACACCAGTTATTGTGTCCCTGATCACCACCACACCAGTTATTGTGTCCCCGATCACCACCACACCAGTTATTGTGTCTCTGATCACCTCCACACCAGTTATTGTGTCCCCGATCACCTCCACACCCGTTATTGTGTCTCTGATCACCACCACACCAGTTATTGTGTCCCTGATCTCCTCCACACCAGTTATTGTGTCCCCGATCACCTCCACACCCGTTATTGTGTCCCTGATCACCTCCACACCCGTTATTGTGTCCCTGATCACCTCCACACCAGTTATTGTGTCCCCGATCACCTCCACACCAGTTATTGTGTCCCAGATCACCTCCACACCAGTTATTGTGTCCCTGATCACCACCACACCAGTTATTGTGTCCCTGATCACCACCACACCAGTTATTGTGTCCCTGATCACCACCACACCAGTTATTGTGTCCCTGATCACCTCCACACCAGTTATTGTGTCCCTGATCACCTCCACACCAGTTATTGTGTCCCCGATCACCTCCACACCCGTTATTGTGTCCCTGATCACCTCCACACCCGTTATTGTGTCCCTGATCACCTCCACACCAGTTATTGTGTCCCAGATCACCTCCACACCAGTTATTGTGTCCCAGATCACCTCCACACCAGTTATTGTGTCCCTGATCATCACCACACCAGTAATTGTGTCCCTGATCACCTCCACACCAGTTATTGTGTCCCTGATCACCTCCACACCAGTTATTGTGTCCCTGATCACCTCCACACCAGTTATTGTGTCCCCGATCACCTCCACACCAGTTATTGTGTCCCCGATCACCTCCACACCAGTTATTGTGTCCCCGATCACCTCCACACCAGTTATTGTGTCCCCGATCACCTCCACACCAGTTATTGTGTCCCCGATCACCTCCACACCAGTTATTGTGTCCCTGATCACCTCCACACCAGTTATTGTGTCTCTGATCACCTCCACACCAGTTATTGTGTCCCTGATCACCTCCACACCAGTTATTGTGTCCCTGATCACCTCCACACCAGTTATTGTGTCCCCGATCACCTCCACACCAGTTATTGTGTCCCCGATCACCTCCACACCAGTTATTGTGTCCCCGATCACCTCCACACCAGTTATTGTGTCCCCGATCACCTCCACACCAGTTATTGTGTCCCCGATCACCTCCACACCAGTTATTGTGTCCCCGATCATCTCCACACCAGTTATTGTGTCCCCGATCACCTCCACACCAGTTATTGTGTCCCCGATCACCACCACACCAGTTATTGTGTCTCCGATCACCTCCACACCAGTTATTGTGTCCCTGTTTACCACCACACCAGTTATTGTGTCCCCGATCACCTCCACACCAGTTATTGTGTCCCTGATCACCTCCACACCAGTTATTGTGTCCCTGATCACCTCCCCACCAGTTATTGTGTCCCTGATCACCTCCCCACCAGTTATTGTGTCCCTGATCACCTCCACACCAGTTATTGTGTCCCCGATCACCTCCACACCAGTTATTGTATCCCTGATCACCTCCACACCAGTTATTGTGTCCCCGATCACCTCCACACCAGTTATTGTGTCCCCGATCACCTCCACACCAGTTATTGTGTCCCTGATCACCTCCACACCAGTTATTGTGTCCCTGATCACCTCCACACCAGTTATTGTGTCCCTGATCACCTCCACACCAGTTATTGTGTCCCTGATCACCACCACACCAGTTATTGTGTCCCTGATCACCTCCACACCAGTTATTGTGTCCCGGATCACCTCCACACCAGTTATTGTGTCCCGGATCACCACCACACCAGTTATTGTGTCCCTGATCACCTCCACACCAGTTATTGTGTCCCTGATCACCTCCACACCAGTTATTGTGTCCCCGATCACCTCCACACCAGTTATTGTGTCCCCGATCACCTCCACACCAGTTATTGTGTCCCCGATCACCTCCACACCAGTTATTGTGTCCCTGATCACCACCACACCAGTTATTGTGTCCCTGATCACCTCCACACCAGTTATTGTGTCCCCGATCACCTTCACACCAGTTATTGTGTCCCTGATCACCTCCACGCCAGTTATTGTGTCCCCGATCACCTCCACACCAGTTATTGTGTCCCCGATCACCTCCACACCAGTTATTGTGTCCCCGATCACCTCCACGCCAGTTATTGTGTCCCCGATCACCTCCACACCAGTTATTGTGTCCCTGATCACCTCCACACCAGTTATTGTGTCCCCGATCACCACCACACCAGTTATTGTGTCCCGGATCACCTCCACACCTGTTATTGTGTCCCGGATCACCTCCACACCTGTTATTGTGTCCCGGATCACCTCCACACCTGTTATTGTGTCCCGGATCACCTCCACACCTGTTATTGTGTCCCGGATCACCTCCACACCTGTTATTGTGTCCCTGATCACCTCCACACCAGGTATTGTGTCCCCGATCACCTCCACACCATTTATTGTGTCCCTGATCACCTCCACACCAGTTATTGTGTCCCTGATCACCTCCACACCAGTTATTGTGTCTCCGATCACCACCACACCAGTTATTGTGTCCCTGATCACCACACCAGTTATTGTGTCCCTGATCACCACCACACCAGTTATTGTGTCCCTGATCACCTCCACACCAGTTATTGTGTCCCCGATCACCACACCAGTTATTGTGTCCCTGATCTCCTCCACACCAGTTATTGTGTCCCTGATCACCACCACCCCAGTTATTGTGTCCCTGATCACCTCCACACCAGTTATTGTGTCTCTGATCACCTCCACACCAGTTATTGTGTCTCTGATCACCTCCACACCAGTTATTGTGTCCCTGATTACCTACTCACCAGTTATTGTGTCCCCGATCACCACCACACCAGTTATTGTGTCCCTGATCACCTCCACACCAGTTATTGTGTCCCCGATCACCTCCACACCAGTTACTGTGTCCCCGATCACCACCACACCAGTTATTGTGTCCCTGATCACCTCCACACCAGTTATTGTGTCCCTGATCACCTCCACACCAGTTATTGTGTCCCCGATCACCTCCACACCAGTTATTGTGTCCCCGATCACCTCCACACCAGTTATTGTGTCCCCGATCACCTCCACACCAGTTATTGTGTCCCTGATCACCTCCACACCAGTTATTGTGTCCCTGATCACCTCCACACCAGTTATTGTGTCCCGGATCACCTCCACACCAGTTATTGTGTCCCTGATCACCTCCACACCAGTTATTGTGTCCCCGATCACCTCCACACCAGTTATTGTGTCCCCGATCACCTCCACACCAGTTATTGTGTCCCCGATCACCTCCACACCAGTTATTGTGTCCCTGATCACCTCCACACCAGTTATTGTGTCCCTGATCACCTCCACACCAGTTATTGTGTCCCTGATCACCTCCACACCAGTTATTGTGTCCCGGATCACCTCCACACCAGTTATTGTGTCCCTGATCACCTCCACACCAGTTATTGTGTCTCTGATCACCTCCACACCAGTTATTGTGTCCCTGATCATCACACCAGTTATTGTGTCCCCGATCATCACACCAGTTATTGTGTCCCCGATCACCTCCACACCAGTTATTGTGTCCCCGATCACCACCACACCAGTTATTGTGTCCCTGATCACCACACCAGTTATTGTGTCCCTGATCACCTCCACACCAGTTATTGTGTCCCCGATCACCACACCAGTTATTGTGTCCCTGATTTCCTCCACACCAGTTATTGTGTCCCTGATCACCACCACCCCAGTTATTGTGTCCCTGATCACCTCCACACCAGTTATTGTGTCCCTGATCACCTCCACACCAGTTATTGTGTCCCTGATCACCTCCACACCAGTTATTGTGTCCCTGATCACCTCCACACCAGTTATTGTGTCCCTGATCACCTCCACACCAGTTATTGTGTCCCCGATCACCTCCACACCAGTTATTGTGTCCCCGATCACCTCCACACCAGTTATTGTGTCCCTGATCTCCTCCACACCAGTTATTGTGTCCCTGATCACCACCACACCAGTTATTGTGTCCCTGATCACCTCCACACCAGTTATTGTGTCCCCGATCACCTCCACACCAGTTATTGTGTCCCTGATCACCTCCACACCAGTTATTGTGTCCCGGATCACCTCCACACCAGTTATTGTGTCCCTGATCACCACCACACCAGTTATTGTGTCCCTGATCACCTCCACACCAGTTATTGTGTCCCAGATCACCTCCACACCAGTTATTGTGTCCCTGATCACCTCCACACCAGTTATTGTGTCCCTGATCACCTCCACACCAGTTATTGTGTCCCTGATCACCTCCACACCAGTTATTGTGTCCCCGATTACCTCCACACCAGTTATTGTGTCCCTGATCACCTCCACACCAGTTATTGTGTCCCTGATCACCTCCACACCAGTTATTGTGTCCCTGATCACCTCCACACCAGTTATTGTGTCCCTGATCACCTCCACACCAGTTATTGTGTCCCTGATCACCTCCACACCAGTTATTGTGTCCCTGATCACCTCCACACCAGTTATTGTGTCCCTGATCACCTCCACACCAGTTATTGTGTCCCCGATCACCTCCACACCAGTTATTGTGTCCCCGATCACCTCCACACCAGTTATTGTGTCCCCGATCACCTCCACACCAGTTATTGTGTCCCCGATCACCTCCACACCAGTTATTGTGTCCCCGATCACCTCCACACCAGTTATTGTGTCCCCGATCATCTCCACACCAGTTATTGTGTCCCCGATCACCTCCACACCAGTTATTGTGTCCCCGATCACCACCACACCAGTTATTGTGTCTCCGATCACCTCCACACCAGTTATTGTGTCCCTGTTTACCACCACACCAGTTATTGTGTCCCCGATCACCTCCACACCAGTTATTGTGTCCCTGATCACCTCCCCACCAGTTATTGT
The DNA here is from genome assembly GCA_029206835.1 of Rana muscosa. NCBI lineage: Eukaryota > Metazoa > Chordata > Amphibia > Anura > Ranidae > Rana > Rana muscosa. The sequence goes on along the minus strand of JARGYO010005615.1, from coordinate 290,229 downwards.
GTCCCTGATCACCTCCCCACCAGTTATTGTGTCCCCGATCACCTCCACACCAGTTATTGTGTCCCCGATCACCTCCACACCAGTTATTGTGTCCCCGATCACCTCCACACCAGTTATTGTGTCCCCGATCACCACACCAGTTATTGTGTCCCTGATCACCTCCACACCAGTTATTGTGTCCCTGATCACCTCCACACCAGTTATTGTGTCTCTGATCACCTCCACACCAGTTATTGTGTCCCTGATCATCACACCAGTTATTGTGTCCCCGATCATCACACCAGTTATTGTGTCCCCGATCACCTCCACACCAGTTATTGTGTCCCCGATCACCACCACACCAGTTATTGTGTCCCTGATCACCACACCAGTTATTGTGTCCCTGATCACCTCCACACCAGTTATTGTGTCCCCGATCACCACACCAGTTATTGTGTCCCTGATTTCCTCCACACCAGTTATTGTGTCCCTGATCACCACCACCCCAGTTATTGTGTCCCTGATCACCTCCACACCAGTTATTGTGTCCCTGATCACCTCCACACCAGTTATTGTGTCCCTGATCACCTCCACACCAGTTATTGTGTCCCTGATCACCTCCACACCAGTTATTGTGTCCCCGATCACCTCCACACCAGTTATTGTGTCCCCGATCACCTCCACACCAGTTATTGTGTCCCTGATCTCCTCCACACCAGTTATTGTGTCCCTGATCACCACCACACCAGTTATTGTGTCCCTGATCACCTCCACACCAGTTATTGTGTCCCCGATCACCTCCACACCAGTTATTGTGTCCCTGATCACCTCCACACCAGTTATTGTGTCCCGGATCACCTCCACACCAGTTATTGTGTCCCTGATCACCACCACACCAGTTATTGTGTCCCTGATCACCTCCACACCAGTTATTGTGTCCCGGATCACCTCCACACCAGTTATTGTGTCCCTGATCACCTCCACACCAGTTATTGTGTCCCTGATCACCTCCACACCAGTTATTGTGTCCCTGATCACCTCCACACCAGTTATTGTGTCCCCGATTACCTCCACACCAGTTATTGTGTCCCTGATCACCTCCACACCAGTTATTGTGTCCCTGATCACCTCCACACCAGTTATTGTGTCCCTGATCACCTCCACACCAGTTATTGTGTCCCTGATCACCTCCACACCAGTTATTGTGTCCCTGATCACCTCCACACCAGTTATTGTGTCCCTGATCACCTCCACACCAGTTATTGTGTCCCCGATCACCTCCACACCAGTTATTGTGTCCCCGATCACCTCCACACCAGTTATTGTGTCCCCGATCACCTCCACACCAGTTATTGTGTCCCCGATCACCTCCACACCAGTTATTGTGTCCCCGATCACCTCCACACCAGTTATTGTGTCCCCGATCACCTCCACACCAGTTATTGTGTCCCCGATCATCTCCACACCAGTTATTGTGTCCCCGATCACCTCCACACCAGTTATTGTGTCCCCGATCACCACCACACCAGTTATTGTGTCTCCGATCACCTCCACACCAGTTATTGTGTCCCTGTTTACCACCACACCAGTTATTGTGTCCCCGATCACCTCCACACCAGTTATTGTGTCCCTGATCACCTCCCCACCAGTTATTGTGTCCCTGATCACCTCCCCACCAGTTATTGTGTCCCCGATCACCTCCACACCAGTTATTGTGTCCCCGATCACCTCCACACCAGTTATTGTGTCCCCGATCACCTCCACACCAGTTATTGTGTCCCCGATCACCACACCAGTTATTGTGTCCCCGATCACCACCACACCAGTTATTGTGTCCCCGATCACCTCCACACCAGTTATTGTGTCCCCGATCACCTCCACACCAGTTATTGTGTCCCTGATCACCACCACACCAGTTATTGTGTCCCCGATCACCTCCACACCAGTTATTGTGTCCCCGATCACCACACCAGTTATTGTGTCCCCGATCACCACCACACCAGTTATTGTGTCCCCGATCACCTCCACACCAGTTATTGTGTCCCTGATCACCACCACACCAGTTATTGTGTCCCTGATCACCTCCACACCAGTTATTGTGTCCCCGATTACCTCCACACCAGTTATTGTGTCTCTGATCACCTCCACACCAGTTATTGTGTCTCTGATCACCTCCACACCAGTTATTGTGTCCCCGATCACCTCCCCACCAGTTATTGTGTCCCTGATCACCTCCACACCCGTTATTGTGTCCCTGATCACCTCCACACCAGTTATTGTGTCCCCGATCACCTCCACACCAGTTATTGTGTCTCTGATCACCACCACACCAGTTATTGTGTCCCTGATCACCACCACACCAGTTATTGTGTCCCTGATCACCTCCACACCAGTTATTGTGTCCCCGATCACCACCACACCAGTTATTGTGTCTCTGATCACCTCCACACCAGTTATTGTGTCCCCGATCACCTCCACACCAGTTATTGTATCCCTGATCACCTCCACACCAGTTATTGTGTCCCCGATCACCTCCACACCAGTTATTGTGTCCCCGATCACCTCCACACCAGTTATTGTGTCCCTGATCACCTCCACACCAGTTATTGTGTCCCTGATCACCTCCACACCAGTTATTGTGTCCCTGATCACCTCCACACCAGTTATTGTGTCCCTGATCACCACCACACCAGTTATTGTGTCCCTGATCACCTCCACACCAGTTATTGTGTCCCGGATCACCTCCACACCAGTTATTGTGTCCCGGATCACCACCACACCAGTTATTGTGTCCCTGATCACCTCCACACCAGTTATTGTGTCCCTGATCACCTCCACACCAGTTATTGTGTCCCCGATCACCTCCACACCAGTTATTGTGTCCCCGATCACCTCCACACCAGTTATTGTGTCCCCGATCACCTCCACACCAGTTATTGTGTCCCTGATCACCACCACACCAGTTATTGTGTCCCTGATCACCTCCACACCAGTTATTGTGTCCCCGATCACCTTCACACCAGTTATTGTGTCCCTGATCACCTCCACGCCAGTTATTGTGTCCCCGATCACCTCCACACTAGTTATTGTGTCCCCGATCACCTCCACACCAGTTATTGTGTCCCCGATCACCTCCACACCAGTTATTGTGTCCCCGATCACCTCCACACCAGTTATTGTGTCCCCGATCACCTTCACACCAGTTATTGTGTCCCTGATCACCTCCACGCCAGTTATTGTGTCCCTGATCACCTCCACACCAGTTATTGTGTCCCTGATCACCTCCACACCAGTTATTGTGTCCCCGATCACCACCACACCAGTTATTGTGTCCCGGATCACCTCCACACCTGTTATTGTGTCCCGGATCACCTCCACACCTGTTATTGTGTCCCGGATCACCTCCACACCTGTTATTGTGTCCCGGATCACCTCCACACCTGTTATTGTGTCCCGGATCACCTCCACACCTGTTATTGTGTCCCTGATCACCTCCACACCAGGTATTGTGTCCCCGATCACCTCCACACCATTTATTGTGTCCCTGATCACCTCCACACCAGTTATTGTGTCCCTGATCACCTCCACACCAGTTATTGTGTCTCCGATCACCACCACACCAGTTATTGTGTCCCTGATCACCACACCAGTTATTGTGTCCCTGATCACCACCACACCAGTTATTGTGTCCCTGATCACCTCCACACCAGTTATTGTGTCCCCGATCACCACACCAGTTATTGTGTCCCTGATCTCCTCCACACCAGTTATTGTGTCCCTGATCACCACCACCCCAGTTATTGTGTCCCTGATCACCTCCACACCAGTTATTGTGTCTCTGATCACCTCCACACCAGTTATTGTGTCTCTGATCACCTCCACACCAGTTATTGTGTCCCTGATTACCTACTCACCAGTTATTGTGTCCCCGATCACCACCACACCAGTTATTGTGTCCCTGATCACCTCCACACCAGTTATTGTGTCCCCGATCACCTCCACACCAGTTACTGTGTCCCCGATCACCACCACACCAGTTACTGTGTCCCCGATCACCACCACACCAGTTATTGTGTCCCTGATCACCTCCACACCAGTTATTGTGTCCCCGATCACCTCCACACCAGTTATTGTGTCCCTGATCACCTCCCCACCAGTTATTGTGTCCCCGATCACCTCCACACCAGTTATTGTGTCCCCGATCACCTCCACACCAGTTATTGTGTCCCTGATCACCTCCACACCAGTTATTGTGTCCCTGATCACCTCCACACCAGTTATTGTGTCCCGGATCACCTCCACACCAGTTATTGTGTCCCTGATCACCTCCACACCAGTTATTGTGTCCCCGATCACCTCCACACCAGTTATTGTGTCCCCGATCACCTCCACACCAGTTATTGTGTCCCCGATCACCTCCACACCAGTTATTGTGTCCCTGATCACCTCCACACCAGTTATTGTGTCCCTGATCACCTCCACACCAGTTATTGTGTCCCTGATCACCTCCACACCAGTTATTGTGTCCCGGATCACCTCCACACCAGTTATTGTGTCCCTGATCACCTCCACACCAGTTATTGTGTCTCTGATCACCTCCACACCAGTTATTGTGTCCCTGATCATCACACCAGTTATTGTGTCCCCGATCATCACACCAGTTATTGTGTCCCGATCACCTCCACACCAGTTATTGTGTCCCCGATCACCACCACACCAGTTATTGTGTCCCTGATCACCACACCAGTTATTGTGTCCCTGATCACCTCCACACCAGTTATTGTGTCCCCGATCACCACACCAGTTATTGTGTCCCTGATTTCCTCCACACCAGTTATTGTGTCCCTGATCACCACCACCCCAGTTATTGTGTCCCTGATCACCTCCACACCAGTTATTGTGTCCCTGATCACCTCCACACCAGTTATTGTGTCCCTGATCACCTCCACACCAGTTATTGTGTCCCCGATCACCTCCACACCAGTTATTGTGTCCCCGATCACCTCCACACCAGTTATTGTGTCCCTGATCTCCTCCACACCAGTTATTGTGTCCCTGATCACCACCACACCAGTTATTGTGTCCCTGATCACCTCCACACCAGTTATTGTGTCCCCGATCACCTCCACACCAGTTATTGTGTCCCTGATCACCTCCACACCAGTTATTGTGTCCCGGATCACCTCCACACCAGTTATTGTGTCCCTGATCACCACCACACCAGTTATTGTGTCCCTGATCACCTCCACACCAGTTATTGTGTCCCGGATCACCTCCACACCAGTTATTGTGTCCCTGATCACCTCCACACCAGTTATTGTGTCCCTGATCACCTCCACACCAGTTATTGTGTCCCCGATTACCTCCACACCAGTTATTGTGTCCCTGATCACCTCCACACCAGTTATTGTGTCCCTGATCACCTCCACACCAGTTATTGTGTCCCTGATCACCTCCACACCAGTTATTGTGTCCCTGATCACCTCCACACCAGTTATTGTGTCCCCGATCACCTCCACACCAGTTATTGTGTCCCCGATCACCTCCACACCAGTTATTGTGTCCCCGATCACCTCCACACCAGTTATTGTGTCCCCGATCACCTCCACACCAGTTATTGTGTCCCCGATCACCTCCACACCAGTTATTGTGTCCCCGATCACCTCCACACCAGTTATTGTGTCCCCGATCATCTCCACACCAGTTATTGTGTCCCCGATCACCTCCACACCAGTTATTGTGTCCCCGATCACCACCACACCAGTTATTGTGTCCCCGATCACCTCCACACCAGTTATTGTGTCCCTGTTTACCACCACACCAGTTATTGTGTCCCCGATCACCTCCACACCAGTTATTGTGTCCCTGATCACCTCCCCACCAGTTATTGTGTCCCTGATCACCTCCCCACCAGTTATTGTGTCCCTGATCACCTCCACACCAGTTATTGTGTCCCCGATCACCTCCACACCAGTTATTGTATCCCTGATCACCTCCACACCAGTTATTGTGTCCCCGATCACCACACCAGTTATTGTGTCCCCGATTACCTCCACACCAGTTATTGTGTCTCTGATCACCTCCACACCAGTTATTGTGTCTCTGATCACCTCCACACCAGTTATTGTGTCCCCGATCACCTCCACACCAGTTATTGTGTCCCCGATCACCGCCACACCAGTTATTGTGTCCCCGATCACCTCCACACCAGTTATTGTGTCCCCGATCACCACCACACCAGCTATTGTGTCCCCGATCACCTCCCCACCAGTTATTGTGTCCCTGATCACCTCCACACCCGTTATTGTGTCCCTGATCACCTCCACACCAGTTATTGTGTCCCCGATCACCTCCACACCAGTTATTGTGTCCCTGATCACCACCACACCAGTTATTGTGTCCCTGATCACCTCCACACCAGTTATTGTGTCCCCGATCACCACCACACCAGTTATTGTGTCTCTGATCACCTCCACACCAGTTATTGTGTCCCTGATCACCTCCACACCAGTTATTGTGTCCCTGATCACCTCCACACCAGTTATTGTGTCCCTGATCACCTCCACACCAGTTATTGTGTCTCTGATCACCTCCCCACCAGTTATTGTGTCCCCGATCACCTCCCCACCAGTTATTGTGTCCCCGATCACCTCCCCACCAGTTATTGTGTCCCTGATCACCTCCACACCCGTTATTGTGTCCCTGATCACCTCCACACCAGTTATTGTGTCCCCGATCACCTCCACACCCGTTATTGTGTCCCTGATCACCTCCACACCAGTTATTGTGTCCCTGATCACCACCACACCAGTTATTGTGTCCCTGATCACCTCCACACCAGTTATTGTGTCCCCGATCACCACCACACCAGTTATTGTGTCTCTGATCACCTCCACACCAGTTATTGTGTCCCTGATCACCTCCACACCAGTTATTGTGTCCCCGATCACCGCCACACCAGTTATTGTGTCCCTGATCACCTCCACACCAGTTATTGTGTCCCTGATCACCTCCACACCAGTTATTGTGTCCCTGATCACCTCCACACCAGTTATTGTGTCCCTGATCACCTCCACACCCGTTATTGTGTCCCTGATCACCTCCACACCAGTTATTGTGTCCCCGATCACCTCCACACCAGTTATTGTGTCCCTGATCACCACCACACCAGTTATTGTGTCCCTGATCACCTCCACACCAGTTATTGTGTCCCCGATCACCACCACACCAGTTATTGTGTCTCTGATCACCTCCACACCAGTTATTGTGTCCCCGATCACCTCCACACCAGTTATTGTGTCCCTGATCACCTCCACACCAGTTATTGTGTCCCTGATCACTACCACACCAGTTATTGTGTCCCTGATCACCACCACACCAGTTATTGTGTCCCTGATCACCTCCACACCAGTTATTGTGTCTCTGATCACCTCCACACCAGTTATTGTGTCTCTGATCACCTCCACACCAGTTATTGTGTCCCCGATCACCATCACACCAGTTATTGTGTCTCTGATCACCTCCACACCAGTTATTGTGTCCCCGATCACCTCCACACCAGTTATTGTGTCCCTGATCACCACCACACCAGTTATTGTGTCCCTGATCACCTCCACACCAGTTATTGTGTCTCTGATCACCTCCACACCAGTTATTGTGTCTCTGATCACCTCCACACCAGTTATTGTGTCTCTGATCACCTCCACACCCGTTATTGTGTCCCCGATCACCTCCACACCAGTTATTGTGTCTCTGATCACCTCCACACCAGTTATTGTGTCCCTGATCACCACCACCCCAGTTATTGTGTCCCTGATCTCCTCCACACCAGTTATTGTGTCTCTGATCACCTCCACACCAGTTATTGTGTCCCTGATCTCCTCCACACCAGTTATTGTGTCTCTGATCACCTCCACACCAGTTATTGTGTCCCTGATCTCCTCCACACCAGTTATTGTGTCCCTGATCACCACCACCCCAGTTATTGTGTCCCTGATCTCCTCCACACCAGTTATTGTGTCTCTGATCACCTCCACACCAGTTATTGTGTCCCTGATCTCCTCCACACCAGTTATTGTGTCTCTGATCACCTCCACACCAGTTATTGTGTCCCCGATCACCTCCACACCAGTTATTGTGTCCCTGATCACCACCACCCCAGTTATTGTGTCCCTGATCTCCTCCACACCAGTTATTGTGTCCCCGATCACCTCCACACCAGTTATTGTGTCCCCGATCACCTCCACACCAGTTATTGTGTCCCCGATCACCACCACACCAGTTATTGTGTCCCCGATCACCTCCACACCAGTTATTGTGTCCCCGATCACCTCCACACCAGTTATTGTGTCCCGGATCACCACCACACCAGTTATTGTGTCCCTGATCACCTCCACACCAGTTATTGTGTCCCTGATCACCTCCACACCAGTTATTGTGTCCCTGATCACCTCCACACCAGTTATTGTGTCCCTGATCACCTCCACACCAGTTATTGTGTCCCTGATCACCTCCACACCAGTTATTGTGTCCCTGATCACCTCCACACCAGTTATTGTGTCCCCGATCACCTCCACACCAGTTATTGTGTCCCCGATCACCTCCACACCAGTTATTGTGTCCCCGATCACCTCCACACCAGTTATTGTGTCCCCGATCACCTCCACACCAGTTATTGTGTCCCCGATCACCTCCACACCAGTTATTGTGTCCCTGATCACCTCCACACCAGTTATTGTGTCCCCGATCACCTCCACACCAGTTATTGTGTCCCTGATCACCACCACACCAGTTATTGTGTCCCTGATCATCTCCACACCAGTTATTGTGTCCCCGATCACCTCCACACCAGTTATTGTGTCCCCGATCACCTCCACACCAGTTATTGTGTCCCTGATCACCTCCACACCAGTTATTGTGTCCCCGATCACCTCCACACCAGTTATTGTGTCCCTGATCACCTCCACACCAGTTATTGTGTCCCTGATCACCTCCACACCAGTTATTGTGTCCCCGATCACCTCCACACCAGTTATTGTGTCCCTGATCACCACCACACCAGTTATTGTGTCCCCGATCACCTCCACACCAGTTATTGTGTCCCTGATCACCTCCCCACCAGTTATTGTGTCCCTGATCACCACCACACCAGTTATTGTGTCCCTGATCACCACCACACCAGTTATTGTGTCCCTGATCACCTCCACACCAGTTATTGTGTCCCAGATCACCTCCACACCAGTTATTGTGTCCCCGATCACCTCCACACCAGTTATTGTGTCCTTGATCACCACCACACCAGTTATTGTGTCCCTGATCACCTCCACGCCAGTTATTGTGTCCCTGATCACCACCACACCAGTTATTGTGTCCCTGATCACTGCCACACCAGTTATTGTGTCCTTGATCACTGCCACACCAGTTATTGTGTCCCCGATCACCTCCACACCAGTTATTGTGTCCCTGATCCCCTCCACACCTGTTATTGTGTCCCCGATCACCTCCACACCAGTTATTGTGTCCCTGATCACCTCCACACCAGTTATTGTGTCCCTGATCACTGCCACACCAGTTATTGTGTCCCCGATCACCTCCACACCAGTTATTGTGTCCCCGATCACCTCCACACCAGTTATTGTGTCCCCGATCACCTCCACACCAGTTATTGTGTCCCCGATCACCTCCACACCAGTTATTGTGTCCCTGATCACCTCCACACCAGTTATTGTGTCCCCGATCACCTCCACACCAGTTATTGTGTCCCTGATCACCACCACACCAGTTATTGTGTCCCTGATCATCTCCACACCAGTTATTGTGTCCCCGATCACCTCCACACCAGTTATTGTGTCCCCGATCACCTCCACACCAGTTATTGTGTCCCTGATCACCTCCACACCAGTTATTGTGTCCCCGACCACCTCCACACCAGTTATTGTGTCCCTGATCACCTCCACACCAGTTATTGTGTCCCTGATCACCTCCACACCAGTTATTGTGTCCCCGATTACCTCCACACCAGTTATTGTGTCTCTGATCACCTCCACACCAGTTATTGTGTCTCTGATCACCTCCACACCAGTTATTGTGTCCCCGATCACCTCCCCACCAGTTATTGTGTCCCTGATCACCTCCACACCCGTTATTGTGTCCCTGATCACCTCCACACCAGTTATTGTGTCCCCGATCACCTCCACACCAGTTATTGTGTCCCTGATCACCTCCACACCAGTTATTGTGTCCCTGATCACCTCCACACCAGTTATTGTGTCCCTGATCACCTCCACACCCGTTATTGTGTCCCTGATCACCACCACACCAGTTATTGTGTCCCCGATCACCTCCACACCAGTTATTGTGTCTCTGATCACCACCACACCCGTTATTGTGTCCCCGATCACCTCCACACCAGTTATTGTGTCCCTGATCACCACCACACCAGTTATTGTGTCCCCGATCACCTCCACACCAGTTATTGTGTCCCTGATCACCTCCCCACCAGTTATTGTGTCCCTGATCACCTCCCCACCAGTTATTGTGTCCCTGATCACCACCACACCAGTTATTGTGTCCCTGATCACCACCACACCAGTTATTGTGTCCCTGATCACCTCCACACCAGTTATTGTGTCCCAGATCACCTCCACACCAGTTATTGTGTCCCCGATCACCTCCACACCAGTTATTGTGTCCTTGATCACCACCACACCAGTTATTGTGTCCCTGATCACCTCCACGCCAGTTATTGTGTCCCTGATCACCACCACACCAGTTATTGTGTCCCTGATCACTGCCACACCAGTTATTGTGTCCTTGATCACTGCCACACCAGTTATTGTGTCCCCGATCACCTCCACACCAGTTATTGTGTCCCTGATCCCCTCCACACCTGTTATTGTGTCCCCGATCACCTCCACACCAGTTATTGTGTCCCTGATCACCTCCACACCAGTTATTGTGTCCCTGATCACCTCCACACCAGTTATTGTGTCCCGGATCACCTCCACACCAGTTATTGTGTCCCGGATCACCACCACACCAGTTATTGTGTCCCTGATCACCTCCACACCAGTTATTGTGTCCCCGATCACCTCCACACCAGTTATTGTGTCCCCGATCACCTCCACACCAGTTATTGTGTCCCCGATCACCTCCACACCAGTTATTGTGTCCCTGATCACCTCCACACCAGTTATTGTGTCCCCGATCACCTCCACACCAGTTATTGTGTCCCTGATCACCACCACACCAGTTATTGTGTCCCTGATCATCTCCACACCAGTTATTGTGTCCCTGATCACCTCCACACCAGTTATTGTGTCCCCGATCACCTCCACACCATTTATTGTGTCCCCGATCACCTCCACACCAGTTATTGTGTCCCCGATCACCTCCACACCAGTTATTGTGTCCCTGATCACCTCCACACCAGTTATTGTGTCCCCGATCACCTCCACACCAGTTATTGTGTCCCTGATCACCTCCACACCAGTTATTGTGTCCCTGATCACCTCCACACCAGTTATTGTGTCCCCGATTACCTCCACACCAGTTATTGTGTCTCTGATCACCTCCACACCAGTTATTGTGTCTCTGATCACCTCCACACCAGTTATTGTGTCCCCGATCACCTCCCCACCAGTTATTGTGTCCCTGATCACCTCCACACCCGTTATTGTGTCCCTGATCACCTCCACACCAGTTATTGTGTCCCTGATCACCTCCACACCAGTTATTGTGTCCCTGATCACCACCACACCAGTTATTGTGTCCCTGATCACCTCCACACCAGTTATTGTGTCCCCGATCACCACCACACCAGTTATTGTGTCTCTGATCACCTCCCCACCAGTTATTGTGTCCCCGATCACCTCCCCACCAGTTATTGTGTCCCTGATCACCTCCACACCCGTTATTGTGTCCCTGATCACCTCCACACCAGTTATTGTGTCCCCGATCACCTCCACACCAGTTATTGTGTCCCTGATCACCACCACACCAGTTATTGTGTCCCTGATCACCTCCACACCAGTTATTGTGTCCCCGATCACCACCACACCAGTTGTTGTGTCTCTGATCACCTCCACACCAGTTATTGTGTCCCTGATCACCTCCACACCAGTTATTGTGTCCCTGATCACCTCCACACCCGTTATTGTGTCTCTGATCACCTCCACACCAGTTATTGTGTCCCTGATCACCTCCACACCAGTTATTGTGTCCCTGATCACCTCCACACCAGTTATTGTGTCCCTGATCACCTCCACACCAGTTATTGTGTCTCTGATCACCTCCCCACCAGTTATTGTGTCCCCGATCACCTCCCCACCAGTTATTGTGTCCCTGATCACCTCCACACCCGTTATTGTGTCCCTGATCACCTCCACACCAGTTATTGTGTCCCCGATCACCTCCACACCAGTTATTGTGTCCCTGATCACCACCACACCAGTTATTGTGTCCCTGATCACCTCCACACCAGTTATTGTGTCCCCGATCACCACCACACCAGTTATTGTGTCTCTGATCACCTCCACACCAGTTATTGTGTCCCTGATCACCTCCACACCAGTTATTGTGTCCCTGATCACCTCCACACCAGTTATTGTGTCCCTGATCACCTCCACACCCGTTATTGTGTCCCTGATCACCTCCACACCAGTTATTGTGTCCCCGATCACCTCCACACCAGTTATTGTGTCCCTGATCACCACCACACCAGTTATTGTGTCCCTGATCACCTCCACACCAGTTATTGTGTCCCTGATCACCACCACACCAGTTATTGTGTCCCCGATCACCTCCACACCAGTTATTGTGTCCCGGATCACCTCCACACCAGTTATTGTGTCCCTGATCTCCTCCACACCAGTTATTGTGTCCTGGATCACCTCCACACCAGTTATTGTGTCCCTGATCACCACCACACCAGTTATTGTGTCCCTGATCACCTCCACACCAGTTATTGTGTCCCGGATCACCTCCACACCAGTTATTGTGTCCCGGATCACCACCACACCAGTTATTGTGTCCCTGATCACCTCCACACCAGTTATTGTGTCCCTGATCACCTCCACACCAGTTATTGTGTCCCCGATCACCTCCACACCAGTTATTGTGTCCCCGATCACCTCCACACCAGTTATTGTGTCCCCGATCACCTCCACACCAGTTATTGTGTCCCTGATCACCACCACACCAGTTATTGTGTCCCTGATCACCTCCACACCAGTTATTGTGTCCCCGATCACCTTCACACCCGTTATTGTGTCCCTGATCACCTCCACACCAGTTATTGTGTCCCCGATCACCTCCACACCAGTTATTGTGTCCCTGATCACCTCCACACCAGTTATTGTGTCCCTGATCACCTCCACACCAGTTATTGTGTCCCTGATCACCTCCACACCCGTTATTGTGTCCCTGATCACCACCACACCAGTTATTGTGTCCCCGATCACCTCCACACCAGTTATTGTGTCTCTGATCACCACCACACCCGTTATTGTGTCCCCGATCACCTCCACACCAGTTATTGTGTCCCTGATCACCACCACACCAGTTATTGTGTCCCCGATCACCTCCACACCAGTTATTGTGTCCCTGATCACCTCCCCACCAGTTATTGTGTCCCTGATCACCTCCCCACCAGTTATTGTGTCCCTGATCACCACCACACCAGTTATTGTGTCCCTGATCACCACCACACCAGTTATTGTGTCCCTGATCACCTCCACACCAGTTATTGTGTCCCAGATCACCTCCACACCAGTTATTGTGTCCCCGATCACCTCCACACCAGTTATTGTGTCCTTGATCACCACCACACCAGTTATTGTGTCCCTGATCACCTCCACGCCAGTTATTGTGTCCCTGATCACCACCACACCAGTTATTGTGTCCCTGATCACTGCCACACCAGTTATTGTGTCCTTGATCACTGCCACACCAGTTATTGTGTCCCCGATCACCTCCACACCAGTTATTGTGTCCCTGATCCCCTCCACACCTGTTATTGTGTCCCCGATCACCTCCACACCAGTTATTGTGTCCCTGATCACCTCCACACCAGTTATTGTGTCCCTGATCACTGCCACACCAGTTATTGTGTCTCCGATCACCACCACACCAGTTATTGTGTCCCTGATCACCACACCAGTTATTGTGTCCTTGATCACCTCCACACCAGTTATTGTGTCTCCGATCACCATCACACCAGTTATTGTGTCTCTGATCACCTCCACACCAGTTATTGTGTCCCTGATCACCACACCAGTTATTGTGTCCTTGATCACCTCCACACCAGTTATTGTGTCCCTGATCACCACCACACCAGTTATTGTGTCTCCGATCACCACCACACCAGTTATTGTGTCCCTGATCACCACACCAGTTATTGTGTCCCTGATCACCACCACACCAGTTATTGTGTCCCTGATCACCTCCACACCAGTTATTGTGTCCCCGATCACCAGACCAGTTATTGTGTCCCTGATCTCCTCCACACCAGTTATTGTGTCCCTGATCACCACCACCCCAGTTATTGTGTCCCTGATCTCCTCCACACCAGTTATTGTGTCTCTGATCACCTCCACACCAGTTATTGTGTCTCTGATCACCACCACACCAGTTATTGTGTCCCTGATTACCTACTCACCAGTTATTGTGTCCCCGATCACCTCCACACCAGTTATTGTGTCCCTGATCACCTCCACACCAGTTATTGTGTCCCTGATCACCTCCACACCAGTTATTGTGTCCCTGATCATCACACCAGTTATTGTGTCCCCGATCACCTCCACACCAGTTATTGTGTCCCCGATCACCTCCACGCCAGTTATTGTGTCCCTGATCACCACCACACCAGTTATTGTGTCCCTGATCACTGCCACACCAGTTATTGTGTCCTTGATCACTGCCACACCCGTTATTGTGTCCCTGATCACCTCCACACCCGTTATTGTGTCCCCGATCACCACCACACCAGTTATTGTGTCCCCGATCACCTCCACACCAGTTATTGTGTCCCTGATCATCTCCACACCAGTTATTGTGTCCCTGATCACCTCCACACCAGTTATTGTGTCCCTGATCACCTCCACACCCGTTATTGTGTCCCCGATCACCACCACACCAGTTATTGTGTCCCCGATCACCTCCACACCAGTTATTGTGTCCCTGATCATCTCCACACCAGTTATTGTGTCCCTGATCACCTCCACACCCGTTATTGTGTCCCTGATCACCTCCACACCCGTTATTGTGTCCCCGATCACCACCACACCAGTTATTGTGTCCCCGATCACCTCCACACCAGTTATTGTGTCCCTGATCACCACCACACCAGTTATTGTGTCCCCGATCACCACCACACCAGTTATTGTGTCCCTGATCACCTCCACACCCGTTATTGTGTCCCTGATCACCTCCACACCCGTTATTGTGTCCCCGATCACCACCACACCAGTTATTGTGTCCCCGATCACCTCCACACCAGTTATTGTGTCCCTGATCACCTCCACACCAGTTATTGTGTCCCCGATCACCTCCACACCAGTTATTGTGTCCCTGATCACCTCCACACCCGTTATTGTGTCCCCGATCACCACCACACCAGTTATTGTGTCCCCGATCACCACCACACCAGTTATTGTGTCCCCGATCACCTCCACACCAGTTATTGTGTCCCTGATCATCTCCACACCAGTTATTGTGTCCCTGATCACCTCCACACCCGTTATTGTGTCCCTGATCACCTCCACACCAGTTATTGTGTCCCCGATCACCTCCACACCAGTTATTGTGTCCCCGATCACCTCCACACCAGTTATTGTGTCCCTGATCACCACCACACCAGTTATTGTGTCCCCGATCACCACCACACCAGTTATTGTGTCCCCGATCACCTCCACACCCGTTATTGTGTCCCTGATCACCTCCACACCCGTTATTGTGTCCCCGATCACCACCACACCAGTTATTGTGTCCCCGATCACCTCCACACCAGTTATTGTGTCCCCGATCACCTCCACACCAGTTATTGTGTCCCCGATCACCTCCACACCAGTTATTGTGTCCCTGATCACCTCCACACCCGTTATTGTGTCCCCGATCACCACCACACCAGTTATTGTGTCCCCGATCACCACCACACCAGTTATTGTGTCCCCGATCACCTCCACACCCGTTATTGTGTCCCCGATCACCACCACACCAGTTATTGTGTCCCCGATCACCTCCACACCAGTTATTGTGTCCCCGATCACCACCACACCAGTTATTGTGTCCCCGATCATCACCACACCAGTTATTGTGTCCCCGATCACCTCCACACCAGTTATTGTGTCCCCGATCACCACCACACCAGTTATTGTGTCCCCGATCACCACCACACCAGTTATTGTGTCCCTGATCACCTCCACACCAGTTATTGTGTCCCCGATCACCTTCACACCAGTTATTGTGTCCCCGATCACCTCCACACCAGTTATTGTGTCCCTGATCACCACCACACCAGTTATTGTGTCCCCGATCACCACCACACCAGTTATTGTGTCCCCGATCACCTCCACACCAGTTATTGTGTCCCCGATCACCTCCACACCAGTTATTGTGTCCCCGATCACCTCCACACCAGTTATTGTGTCCCTGATCACCTCCACACCCGTTATTGTGTCCCCGATCACCTCCACACCAGTGCAGTGTAGCCTGCCTGCCATATGTACCTACCCTGGCCTGTTTATTCACCATGAGTCTGCCTGCTGTCTGGACTGATCCTTTGCCTGTTTGCTGACCATGTCTCTGCTTGCAACGTTATCCACCCAGCATGTCACTGTCAATGGGGGTCTAGTATGGATTGGGGACCCCATGCTATTTTTATTTTATTTTAAATCCTGGCAATTCTTTTGTTTACATTATACTCTCAGCGGAGAATCCCACTGCCAGCAGATGACACATGGTTGTTAAGAACATGGCAGCCTCCCAATCCTTAACAACCATGACAGTTACTGGTTGTTAAAGGAGTTGTAAAGGCAAAAGGTTTTTTATCTTAATGCATTCTATGCCAGGGCTCGACAATCCCTGGGCGCCAGGTCGCAAATGCGACTAGAATTAGCGACCTGGCACCTGGGGCAGCACAGCTGAGGTTACCTGTATCTCTGTGCGCCCCCCCCCTCGATCGCGTGATCTCGTCGAGCTGCGCCGGCCGGTAATTTAGGCTTGCGGCTTTGCGGCCTTCTGCAGGCCTAAGCTTCATTCTGTAATCTGGCGCCATCTTGTGGTGGCCGTTGGTAAGACAACCAGCAATGCTTGTCTGTTTCACTGCCAGCCCATCTCCTTCCCTTTACTTAGAAGTTAACCCCCAAACATTATATATATTTTTTATTCTAACACTCTAGAGAATAAAATGACGGTCGTTGCAATACTTTCAGTAGCACCGTATTTGCGCAGCGGTCTTACAAGCGCCCTTTTTTGAGAAAAAAAATACACTTTTTAAAAAAATTAATTGTTTTTAAACACAAGACTTTATAATCACTTTAAGGATGCCAGTGGCTGCCCACTCCTTAACAATCAGCTCTTTACGGCTTGTTAAGGACGCTGGTTATAACCAGTGTGAAATTACCACAAGCTTTAACTACTAAAATACTTCATCACTTAATAAAAGAGCTCATGCTGTATTTTATTAGCATTTTTTAGTGAATTGAAAAAAACAATAAAAACGCTAAGTGGCATTTTATTGCAGTTCTTAAAGGGGTTGTAAATATTTTTTTTAAATTTATTTAAATTACAAACATGTTATACTTACCCCCACTGTGCAGCTCGTTTTGCACAGAGTGGCCCCGAACCTGGTCTTCTGGGGTCCCTCGCGGCTGTCTCGGCTCCTCCCTGCAAGAACTCACCACCTATATGCGAGTGAGCTCACATGGTGGGGAGTCCTTGCGGGCGCGCTCCAGTGATACAGCCAGCGGCTATAGCCACTGGCTGTATCACTCGGCCCCACCCCCGGTGCGCCGCGTCATTGGATGTGATTGACAGGAGCGTGAGCCTATGGCTGCGCTGCTTTCAATCAATCCAGTGTAGCCAATCAACGGCCAGGCTCAGAAACAAGGAGGATGACGGGGGCGAGGGCGGGACTTTCGAGGGCTCAGGTAAGTAAAACGGGGGCTCGGGGGCGGTATTGTCGGATGTCTTTTCACCTTAGGAAGGTGAAAAAACGTTTACCTTTACAACCCCTTTAAAGCGGTAGATACTGCTTAGTGAATTGGGCCCAATATCCAGTATATAATCAGTTCAGACCGTGAAAAAGTCTCACACATGTGGTATCATCATACTCAGGAGGAGTAGCAGAATGTGTTTTTGGGTGTAATTATAACTTTATGCTGTGTGTAAGAAATATCTTATTACAGCACCCACCATTGCCAGGAAGGCAGCACCCACCATTGCCAGGAATGCAGCACCCACCATTGCCAGGAATGCAGCACCCACCATTGCCAGGAATGCAGCACCCACCATTGCCATCAGTGCAGCCTGATTGATACTCATCCATCTGCAGCCTTGAAGGAGACGGGGCGGGGCGAGCGCCAAAGTTTACCTACAGGAGAATCTCCTGTTTACACGGCGGCCTATTTAATAGAAAGTCCTGCCTCCTTTTATGGACAGAACAGTAGTCCGATGGCAGCGCCTGAGACGGGACTTCCTATTACAGAGGCCGCCCGTAAACATGAAATTCTGCTCCTGTATGTACGGCACTCGTCCCGCCTCCTCCCTGTCCCCTCCGAGGCAGCCAGCATATATATCTTTTATGGCCCCGGCGCTGGGAGATCGTCGGGGGCCACAAAAGATATATATGTCCAGATAACCAGGGGGGTTGTTCAAAACCGGAACGCGGGCCGCGATTGGCCCACGGGCCGGACTTTGGACATGCCTGCTTTAGATGATCCCACACAAAGCCAGCGTACCATCATTCACGGGAGGCCTCAACCTCAAAGAGAAGTTCTTTGGGAAAGTATGGGTATTCCCATCCGTACTCCGTAGCATCCTTCTTATTTAGGAGCCATTGCAATCGGGCTAGAGGTGGCCCGATCTCCTGTTCCAGGAAGGAAAATAGCATCCGGAGACCTTTTTAATGGTGCAAGCTCCAGCAGTGGCAAGGGTGGCCGCAATGGTGAACGAACCTCCGTAATAGCAGGCACAGAGGGTTCCGGAGCAGGCAAAGCGGGTACGGGAATGATCCTTTCAGCTGGAGTAGGGGCTTCCAGGCGGGGTGTAGTCTCCCCAGAGTCCATAGGTGATCCCTCCCGGAGGCTATGGGAAGAAGTCACCCGTATCTTATCCCACCCCTTTTTAATGAACAGTTCATCAATGGCAAAGTCATCTCCCAAATCAGACTGAGTCCAGATCAGAGGTGTCGCACTCCTCTGCCGGCATGTAATTCTTGGTGGACACAGATACACTGTCCCCAAAAACAGAAAGTTCCCTCGGGTTGGCTGTCCGCACATCCCCAGTAGCATGGGGTATGAGCTTCCTTCCCTTCCCTTCCCCGGCAAACTCAATGTCACAGTTTCCCCAGCCTCCTTACCGTCCCCTTCCGTGGATCTTCTGGAGGACCCTCTGGCTTTGAGATCCGGTTCAGGCAGGTGCTGGGGCAGGCTTAGGCCGCGGGAGGCCTTAACGTAGCCCACCTTTCGCTTGGCGGGCGGAATGGAGGTCTCCGTTGTGACGGAAACCGCATCCGCAATGACATCCGTTGCAAGCTCCGTAATGACTGGAACTCCATCCTCCACTTCCGTAGTAGCCAGAGTGGTGCGCGTGGGCCTGGCTGTGGGAGTATAGGTTTCCTCTTCTTCAAGAGTGGTAATGCCTGTAAGGCAGTTGACCCGGTAGACCCAGGGTTTCTCAGTGGGCTGGTCCACTTCGAAGAGAAACTCTCCACACGATGTACATCTTCCAAACGGCCGAAGTTGTACCGCCAGTCCTTGGCATCCAGGACAGAGCATGCCCAGGGCCTCCGCATCCCTACAAGTGTAGAGCGCGAAGCGGCCCCTAGGCTTAAGCTGGATCCCTATATCCGTCAGGGGGGCAGTGAGGGAAGCAACGTCCATGGTCTGAGTAGGTGGGAACATCCGTGGTCCCGGTGCAACAGACATCCATGGGGCTGCAGACATGTTGCTTCTCCTTCACTAGTTCAGCTCGTACTGTCCTTGGCGCCAAACGCACCACGTGCAGCTTACAGTTGGTGGGGGCTCCTCCCCCTTTACTCTACTCAGCACGTAGCTTGCGGGCTTTTCTATGCTTGAGACACGCCCACGAACTACGCAGTTAGAAATTCAGTTAGGCCTGTACCTCCATTTCTCTCATAAGTGGCGCAGTTCAAATTCTCCCAAAATGGCCGACTTCCACAGAACCACACGGAAAAAAAATAAAGTCCAGCTTCCAGGGGTAGCTGCGGATCCCGGACTCAAGCCCCCACGTGTAGCACACAGATCCTTTTCCCCCGCCACAAGCCCGTGTCCTCTGTATTAGAGGTCAGGTGGTGTTCACAATTTTGGGTCCTGCAGCGAGTTACCTCTTTCCACTGGTTCTCATCCCCAGAGTGTAGGGACAAGTCTCTATTTCTCCCCCAAGAAGGCCAATGTCCACACCACTTCAACTCTAACGAAGAGTTTATTTTATATTTGCTTAGTAGACAGGAAGAAGTAAGCGAAGATAGGAGGTAGATTCAGGCACACAACACTTGGCTTACTCGTCGCCACTCGATCCTGAGTGGGTTTAGCTCACCCGGACAGATCCCTCTCACAGTTCTAGCAGCCGGAGTGGAGCTCGAACAATACTGTAACTTTGTCCCCTCCAGGGACGGGTTCAGGAGATCCTCTAACTGTAGCAGAATCCTGTTATTCCTGAATCCCAGAACATTACTTAAACCTCTGTAAAATTTTGAGAACAGATGATGCCAATGGGCACTTTACAGGGTTCTCTTGCTGAGTACTGAGTCCTCCCTCAACCAGGCCTCTCTTTCACCATGACATCTCTCACCGGTCCATCAGACAGGTCCTCCCCTGGTTTCCTCTCCTTCAGAGCGGGCCGCCCCTCACACGGGCTCCCTGGAACTCCAGCATATTGATCGCAGACCCAGTTAAAGGTACTGGGCCTGCCTGGAACGTTGCAGCTTCAGGCAAAAGGTGCCTGAGACTCCTCGATCACTTCACGCACCCAGGCTAGCAGGGCCCACGGGTGCAATCTCGCCACCAGGGGGTCCTCCTTTGAATCCCCCCCCCCCCGGCACACCCCTTCTAAATCATGGTGTCTGCCCCTTATGTATCCTCTCCCGGCATGCACAGCGGGTAGACCACGGCCACTGCACGGCTGCCGAGAGAGGACACCCAATCATGCTATCGTGTCACCTGTGGTTCGACCCTAGGCCTGGGCAACAGTGTCAACTACCGGCCAAAGGGGAACTGTACACCAGACAACACTTACAGCAGAGCAGAGTCCAGCCTAACAAATCAAAGAACCTGAGCCAACTATGGCTCATACTACCCCTAAATTTAGAACATAGCGATCCCCATTTTGGGGTACTCGCGCTATATATATATATATATATGTGTATATATATATATATATATATATATATACATATACCTTGTTGGATTACCATGGTGTCTCCTACTTGAAAGGGATGTGTTGGTTTCTGTGAAGAAAAAGAAAGATGTGCGAGCAACATTTATTTCAACTTTGTCCAGAGTTTCAATCAATTTTCAGACATATTCCTCCCTTATCTGATCAAGATCTCCTGCTTCTAAGATAAGGGGTGTTCTTGCCCATGGGGTGGGGAACGGTCTTCCCACTAACACTTCAAATGGGGAGTATCCTGTAGTCTTCGAAGGTGTCATCCTGACCTCAGCCAAGACCACAGGAAGTGCTTTTACCCACCCAGTGAAGGAACTACCTGTTGCTTTTCTTATTTTATCTTTAATTGTTCTATTCATCCTTTCTACTATGCCTGAACTCTGTGGGTGATAGGGAATGTGAAACTTCCAGTCTATTTTAAGGGTTTTAACTAGATCTTGGCAAACCCTTGAAACAAAAGCAGGGCCATAATCTGAGTTAATTTGTCCCACCTCAGGATATTTTCCTGTGTGATTATGCAAACCACTGTCTGTCTTCTCTCATGGTTTTAAAAGCTTCCAACATATTGACGATGACCAGAAGATATTCTTGTTTCTAATTCAGGCATGTGAGGAAAATCAATTTGGAGATGTGTAAAAGGTGTCATAGGATACTGTAAAGCCCTGTACACACGATCAGATATCCTATGGATTTTCGTCTGATGGATTTGTCCATCAGAAATTCGATGAAACTGTTTTCCATCAGTCTTGCCTACACACCATCAGTCAAAAAACCGACCGTTCCAAACGTGGTGACGTAAAACACTCCGATGAGCTGAGAAAAATGAAATTCAATGCTACTGAGCATGTGTCAACTTGATTCTGAGCATGCTTGGGTTTTTTATCTGATGGATTTCCCCACAGACGATCGGAAATTGCCATCGGTTTTTTATCCATCAGATAATTTTAAAACATGTTCTATTTTTTAAAACCGATGGAAAAAAGACTGATGGGTCCCATACACGATCGGTTTGTCTGATGAAAACCATCCATCGGACGGTTTTCATCATTTAAACTGATCGTGTGTACAGGGCTTTAGTGTTCATGTTTTGGTTTGCTAGGAGTATTCGGATTGTTCCGAATGCAGGTAATAAACAGTGCAACATAACCTCTAAAAATTTGGGTAGTCCTGCAATATAAAAATCCTTAAGGAGGACTTCACAGGTGTTTTACCAACCCCTGTGGCCCATGCAGTGGTACTGTGCTATAAATAGGGGAGCACTTGCTGCGGGAATACATGGTTTCCCCTCTTTGAGGAAAAGTCCGCTTTCGGCCTTTTACAAATCCTCCCCAGTCCAGTCCCTAAGATCTTGGTCAGTGGCATGTGTCTGAAAGTCTAATAATGTATGATATAGCAGTGCCATTTCAGGCATTAGTACTGGCATTTGGGTATGTACTGGCTGTGAGGTAGTGGCTACTCTAGCAGCGGAGTCTGCTAATGCATTCACTTTGGCAATATCTGTTTGTTCTCCTGTATGTGCTCTGCAATGAATGACAGCTATAATCCTAGGTAACTGAATGCTTGGAGCAGTGATTTTACCAATGTTGAGTGTGAATATTTTTAAGTAACATTGATACATTGTGAGTGGTGTGTAAAGTAGTAGGTCTTCCAAGGGTAAATCACGTTGCCATCTCAACTACCACCGCACAGGATGTTAATGCTCGGAGGCACGCAGGCATGCCTTGAACCTGAACTGGGACCATCTTTGAGAAAAAGGCTACAGGGCGTAGTTTTCCACCATGTTCTTGGGCGAGGACACCTGCCATAGTCTTACAATTTGTCCCTTGCATACAAATACATTTTTTTTTTTTACATAATCAGGGGGCCAGGTCCGGGCGCTACAACCATAGCAGTTTCCAGATACACAAAAGCATTTAACATTTCCTGTGACCATTTAATAATTTCTGACATTTCTTGACCTGTGGCTTTTCTCAGGAGATTGTCATAGTAGGATTAGTCGGGAATCCATTGGCGGCAGTAACCAATGATCCCAAAAAAGGTTGGCATGTCTTTCTTAGTTTGTGGGTGGGCAAGTTCCAGTAGAGCCACAGCTCAAGAAGCGTCAGAAATTATTAAATGGTCACGGGAAATGTTAAATGCCATGTGTGACTGACCTTTTGTTCTCCTTTAGTGAGTACAAAACCAAGGTATTCAACGCTTTCTAGACATCATTGTAACTTTTATTTGACACTTTGTGTCCACATGAAAACAAAAACTTCAGTAAGCTTTCCCATCCCTTTGACTGGCCTCCAAAGAGTGACTACCATCCGCCTTCTTCACTGGATTTATTGGAGTATCATAGGGAGAGATGCTCTCTTTTCGAATCCCTTGTTCTAAGAATTCTTTCTTCACAGGAATTCGTAATGGGAGGGGCACCTTACTCCCTCTCTCTTTCCACACAAGGGTGGGGGTTTGTATCGCTGCGTGGGGATACGAGCAAGCTCCTTTCACTTTCCTGTCTTTCCCAAAACCCATGCTTTTGCAAGCCCTTCTTAGATGGGTGACAGCGGCGGGTGCAGAGACAGTGGGCTTGGGACAGTTTTTTTTTACCATACGATTTATTTCTTCTAATTCCAAAGGCTTAATCACTAAGGTATTACCCACAGTCAGGAAAGGTAACTATGTGGTGGTACCTTCAGCGCCCCTTACAATTCCTCCTGAATCCTCTTTTTCCCTTTTTCCCCCGGCTTCTTAGCTGTGGAGGGCTAAAAGCTCGCTGTATAGCACGTCCTATATCTATAACTACTGAGCCTGAACTTTGTGGTGATTCCTCGTTCTCACTTTCAGTTTCTGTTAGGATCTGACCCTGAGTAGAGGATACCACTTGTTGATCTGCGCTCGGCTGTCATTGTATGACTGGTATTTGACTGTTGGTGCGGTGGGAGGGAGAGGGGGATCAGCTCTGCTAGTCATCTGGTGATGATGAGCTGCAGCAGTAAGAAAATATATGTCTTCCTGTGAAAAAGACGGGGCAGATTCTACATTAATGTTTCCTGGTGCCTCCATGGCAGCATACCAATGGTTGGTGGCTCCGCCCTCGACCAACCCACAGGACCACGTAACTCTATAAAAGAAAGAGTTACTCCCCCCCCTCAGGTATTCTTTTTCCTGTCCTCATGCCTGCAGGATCACAGATCAGCCCTGCCTCACCGTCATATGGTGTAACCATTGCAGGTTCATGCTCTCCTGCAGTATGGAGTCCCATCACTTGGACTGCTAAATGCGTCACATAAGTATGGGAGCCCGTTTTTTCTGTGGATCTTTTTGGGGCCTGTCTAAAACATTCAGGAGCATCTCCTTCTCCTCTGTGGCTTTTGGCTGGCTATTCTGGGGGAAAGACAGCACAAGGTACCTTTTTAGAGCCTCCAATGGCTTTTTTTCCCCTCACCCTCTTCATGTCTTCTGACACTGCCTCCATGTGCGCCTGACGCTGCCTCCATGTGCGCCTGACGCTGCCTCCATGTGCGCCTGACGCTATCCTCGTGTGCGCCTGGTACTACCCCCATGTGCGCCGGCATACCGTCCTTCTGTAGGTTCCTTCCTGGGAGCCGTTAGTGGCCTGATTCTGCCGTCGGGTGCGCCGACATTCCCCCCCCTCCTGTGTGTGTGTGTGTGTGTGGGGCGCTTCACGCGTGTCTCCTTACACAGCTTCAAAATCTCGGGGGGCAGAGTCACCGGGAATGTCACGGTGCATGGGTAGTAGCCTGAGGCTGAGCGGCGGCCATTTTGGCCATTTTGGTCACCCTGGCCGAGATTGTCTATTTTAGTAGATTATTGGCTAATTTAAAGTCTGCCAAAGGAAAAGACATCTCCAGGTGTCTGCTTCCCCTTTCCCTCCCTCTATTATCTCTTATAGAGCCTGGCCAATGGTATTGAATGATGTGTGTGTGTGTGTGTGTGTGTGTATGTATGTATGTGTGTATATATATATATATATGTCTCTCTCTCTCTCTCTCTCTCTCTCTCTCTCTCTCTCTCTCTCTCTCTCTCTCTTTATATATATATATATACATTTGTTAATAATTAATAGTTTTATTTATGCCATTCCTATACCTTTACGTAATTAGATTTAATCTTCGCCCTAGCCGCTCTGATATTACAATGCCGCATAAATAAAGATCCTCAACATACCGCTAGGTAAGGGCTGCAACTAACAGGTAAGTTCCTTCATTCAAAGAGCTTAGGGCATATGGAAACATTCTTTGTTTCCGCAGCCCGCACCGAGAGCCACCCCGCAGGGGTTCTCTCGAGGGGCATACCTCCCGCAGTGACGGAGGTCAACCCAGCATACCCCAAGCAGGCATGACTTCCAGCGCAAATCTGCACATCTAGGGGAAAAGGCCTGTTGAGTTTGTGGGAAGCAAGCCCTACCGGGAAAATTGGCGTGTGGTCCGAAGTCCGTCTATGGAGGAAAGAGCAGTAAAGACGCCATTTTGTTCTCCAGACCGGTTCAGAAGCTGATTCAGAAGGCGAGTCGATTACAGCCAAAAAGAACATATTAACATTTGATGTCAGTTTAGTAAAATCGCATCACATTGTTATCATTTTATCATCGCATTAAAAGATACGATTCAGTTGGAGGAAGATCCGGTATCCTCTGTCCAAACGGGAAAATATTTTTCCCCACCTGACAAAGAAAGCTTCAACCGTTACCTTTACGAGGTTAGGAGAACGAGTGGCGGAAAGTGGGGAAAGCCCATCGCCTACAATCAATTTCCCAAATTTTCTTTCCACTGGCGGAAGCAGATACTCAGCTCCTTGATTCAGATCCGACTTTGGTTGCGTCGGTCATGAGGCTAGCCAGGAATGCAGCCATCGATGTTGTTGTGGAAAATATTATGAAGATGTATTTAATTTGTATTGTCATAGTGTCACCCAGTGTAAGTACTTCCACAACCCGCTCTAAAGAGCTGACTGGGGCAGTCTGAGGCTGGTTGAATCCCGTCTGGTAGTGGAAAACGTCTTGAGGTTGGAGTGTGATGTTTGCAGCGTGCAGATATGCTCGCCGACGAGGGGCCCTCTGTGCATTAGCACGGACGATCGTTGAGGAGGGGATATGCTCGCTCTGCAATGACATCATTGGTTAGTGGCAGATGCGCGCTCTTGTTTTGGCGGTGTGTTGATCAACATTGGTCCGGATTTGTAGCGCGCGCCTGTAGATAGCCTCCCACAAGCAATAATAGTATAATCTGAATATGCGTTATTCTATGGAATAGCGTAGAATATGGATTCCTATCAGCGGTAATATGAGAGCTTGCAAGCGTCCATGTTTTAAAGCAATACGGCTTCGTTTGCTGGGAGCATACACGCTTTCCCTGCCCAGACACGCCCATAATACTTTAGCCATCATGTTGTTGAATATGTTGTTGTATTGGTATTATATTGTATGTATTTAAATAACCCTGTTGGAAGGGATATCTTTATATGGACATTTGCTGTGTAAAGAGGACATCATGTGATGACCACTCCCATGGAGGTCAGATGCTGTGTCCTCACTTCCTTTGGAGGAGGTCACATTCTGTGATGACCACTCCCATGGAGGTCACATGCTTTGGAGTTTAATAAAAAGGCTTTTGAGGGCATTGGCATGGGAGTTGATGCTGGGATGCCTTGATGATAAGACCAGTCTGGTGATGCTTCCTTCTTTGAATGAATGGGGTTCGAATGACGGTGAGTAAATCTTAGTTTAAGAAGCATTATTGCAATAAGATGAAGTGTGTGCTTATTTAGCACAAGGCAAAAATGGCTGTGTGCTCTGCAAACAACCAAATTTGCCACAACAATGTCCTGGGGTGCTCCCCCAGAGCCATGCTATACTTCACAGCCAGAAGGGCATTACCGCTAAAGCCATGGTCAGCGGACCCACCAAATTCCGATCTGCAAAGACAAGAAAGAAACTCTTCGGGTAGAGCACGTCATTCGGAATCCCTAGACACAGTAATTCTGTCAGTACAGCCAGGTATTTGGATGGTCTCTATAGGTCTCCAGGATGTGTACCTTCACATTCCCATCCATCATCTTTCCAATCTTTTTGCCGGGATCAAAGTAGGCGATCTGCGCCTCCACTTCCAATATCTTCCCTTTGGAATTTCATCAATTCCCAAAACCTTTACCAAGGTTTTGGTAACTGTGACGGATCTCGAATACCCCAGGTGGGCACATCCGCCAGAGCTGTGTCTCCTGTCCTCCAAACGCACCCGCAGCCTGCAGATTTGCCATAACCAGCCCTTAACCCCTCAATCACGAGACAATCCACACAGGTGTTGAGGGTTAAACATGCAGAGCATCAACAGTTTATTAAATACAAAACATACACTTTTACACACAGTTAGGGACACTCCCCTTAGCCTTGTCATAGAGGGGGTAGGGGACAAGGAAGAACAAATGGGAACTCAACACTTGTACATGGAAACAGACTACAGTTAAACATAAAGGGATTATGGTAAGCAGGCAGCCCCTCAATACACATCCTCTGCGGCGAGAGATGTCCCCAGTCCAGACACAAAACAATTAAACACAGCAACATGAGGGGGGAATGGGGGAGAAGGGATGTAGCATTACATTACATTATCTCAATGCCAGCTTGTCCGCAAGTCTCTGTCTCTTCTGGGCCATAGTCTGTGTGTAGAAGGCCAGCCCACAGTCCCTTCCAAAACACACAGTGACAGTGGGTTCTGTCACAGTAACCATCCTAGCTTCCTTCTGGGAAAAGGAGATCAGGGTCCTGCATTACTTCCAATTCGAGTGACTTACCTGCTTAAAGTCAATTGACGCCTACGGACGCATCTGGAAGCTTTATTCAACACCCCGATGAAGGCGGTGTCACTTCCATCAGAGAGGATCCCTGAATTGGTACAGGGGGTGGATGAAGTGAACCAGTTGGCATCTACGATCTCCAGTTGGGTTTTCTGGCACAATGGAGAAAGAGGCACCTGAGACAAATGACAGTTATTACCCTTTTGGTGGAATCCAGCCTTGGTGGTGGGCATGGCCTCCCAACCTCCTAGTTCACCGCTTCCTTGACCCATCTCATGAACCATTTTTGCATCTGAGGCAAGTCAACTGGACTGGGGGGTAGCACATCACCAAAAGAACCAGTTAGTACAAGGAAGATGGCATTTCAATTCGGAAAGGATGATTTCCAATATCCTAGAGCTAAGAGTAGCATGGATGGCGCATCTAGTCCCTCTTCTTAGGAGCAAGTCCATACTGGTTCAGATAGACTACAAGGCGGCAGTGGCCTATGTTCAAAGCCAAGAAGGGACGCACAGCAGGTCCCTGACAAGCGAGGTGCCCCAATTAGTTCATGGGCCGAGAATTATTTGATCAATTTTCGGGCTGCCTACATCCCAGCCCCTGAAATTCAGCTGGCCGTTCGCCTTTCAAGACCTTTCAACAGCAACAACGAATGATGACTAGGCCCAGGGATTTTCCGTTGGATATACCAACAGCGGGGTACTCCCCATTTAGATCACAGAACTTCCAAAAGGGATATGTTTTCCCTAATGATTACTCTGATACTACTTTTCCTCCAGCTTCTGATGTTGGTGAAGGTCACTATCTTCGCAGTCATGCCATTCTGGCAAAGAAGACAATGGTTTCCACTATTAGTCAAATGGCTCAGTACAGCTTCCACACACGGACAACCTCCTATATCAAGACGACTTCTTTCACCCACGTCCGGGGATCCCGGACTTGAAGGCCTGAAAGTTAAGCAGAACAGACTGGGTGACCTAAGGTGCTCACATGATGTCACCCAGACATTATTACAGGCAAGAGAGTCATCCACCTATGCCACCTACTAATAGGTTTCGAAGGAGGTTCACGGAACTGTCAGAATCCAGCCATTTCAATCCGCTAGGTCCTGGGGTCCAAAAGATTCTACTCTTTCTTCAAACTGGTCTGAACTTAGGCTTAGGTCTTAAAGCATTCTGAAGGTTCAGCTTGCAGCCTTGTCAGCTCTGATGGGTGCACGGTAGGCACTGAATCTCCTCGTAGAACGTTTCTTGAAAACAGTCAAAGACTACGTCCTTCCGGGAAGGCTCATACCCCAAATGGGTGTCTGACAGTTGTCTTAACAAACCCTTCCTTTGCACCCACTAAAGAGTGTGCATTGGAAGACATTACTTGGGAATCTATCTTGCTGATTGCCATCATGTCAGGGCATAGAGCGTCAGAAACGCAGCCTCTAGGGGCACAGGAACCCTACGTCACCTTTTCCCAGACAGGGCAGTCCTACAGCCTATTCACCAGTATGTCCCTAAAGTGCCTGCAGTCTACCATCTCGGCCAGGAATGGGTTCTCCTGACCTTCGGAGAAGATCCAATCTCCTCAAACTACACGATTTGGATGTAGCCAGATCCCTGAAGCAATTCTTAGAACTAACACAACAGTTTTGCAAGGATCAATGTTCATTCGTTATTCCCAAGGGCGCAAAGAAAGCAATGACGCCCTCCAAGCTAGTCCAAGGACGTATCGGGCTAGTTGTCTCCCAGTCCCAAATGCTCTGAATGCGCACTCATCACGGGGAATGACCTCTTCCTCTGCAGCGTTTGGGCTAGGGTCTCTCCTGAGACAATTTTCAGGACGGCTAGTTAGTCATCCTTCAAAACGTTCATGTCGCACCATAGCCTAGATGCAGCAATCCTTATCTCCCGAGATTTTGGGAGGAGGTCTTTGGAACTATCAGTCTGTAAACTCATTTGTTTAAACTCATTTGTATTATTGCAGTACCCTCCCTGTAAGCGAGTTTAATACTATTGGTATACTGCCATGGAGGCACCAGGAAAACAAAAAAATGAATACTTACCTTTCCGTAATTTTCCTTTCCTGGTGCCTACCCATGGCAGCATACACCCTCCCTTCTATAATCCTTAAAGTTCTGAAGACTAGTTACAAGAATACATTCGGGGGGGAGTAACTGTTTATTTTATAGAGTTACGTGGTCCTGTGGGTTGGTTGAGGGAGAAGCCACCAACCATTTGTATGCTGCCATGGGTAGGCACCAGGAAAGGAAAATTACGGAAAGGTAAGTATTCAATTTTCCATTTTTGCAACGATGGATATACATTCTGTGTGGGTTTGCATAAAGTTGGGACATATGGAGGGGGACAACTCGAGAGACAGAGAGGCACAGAGATGGGTGGAGAAAGGAATTTGCGTTTTCCACAGGAGTGTAATCCAAGTGCCTCCTGATTTCTAGGGTTGCTCAAAACCCTTTTTGTCTTTTTTTTTTTCCCGTCCTATCGTACCAATATGGTGCATAGGTGATCCAATTTTCTCCACCTTTTCTCAAATACTCCCATTGCGGGTCTCCCGGGAAGTATGGAAAAGCTTCATTGTCTCCTAGACAAAGTCCCTTTTTATCATATCCATATGAAAAGTGTCATTTGGGGAAGTTGGGCTTGGCATTTTTCTTTTGTCTCCTCCCGTCTGCTCTGATCCTAGCATGTTCAAGCCAGTACTCTCTGGGTCCTAACAATTTAA
Organism: Rana muscosa; assembly: GCA_029206835.1. NCBI lineage: Eukaryota > Metazoa > Chordata > Amphibia > Anura > Ranidae > Rana > Rana muscosa. The sequence goes on along the minus strand of JARGYO010005615.1, from coordinate 259,101 downwards.
GGTTATCCACCCAATCCTGATGACACCCTTTTACAGTTAATTTACCATTAAATCAAAAACATCCATCAAGCCACTTGATACTAATTCTACAACATTCTGTTCACTTTCTTTATACTGCAAATCACTTCCATGTTTTCTATCTACTGCTTAAAACCATCAATGCTGTACCTTCATTAAATGCAACCACATTGCTACACCTAGAGGCTCCCCTCCTCTCCCCCACACTTAGCTGTGACATAACGCCGCTCTCACATCAAGACATCGCTTGTGTGAGAGCGATGTATACCAAGGCAAGGCAAAATTCACTAAAACACTTTGGTATTCTGGGGGGAGGGGGACCTCACTCCTTTCTTTCACAGTCATACACAAGCGAGCGCAAGGGAGGGGGGGAGGAAAAGATAGCAGGCTTTTCTGCGTCTCAAACATTTCTTAGACATTTAGATAACACTTCAGGGTTCGTACGGTCATTAAATTCCTGGAAAAGTCATGGGATTTTGACATGGCACTTTCCAGGCCTGGGAAAGTTTGGGAAAATGATTGAACCCCACTAAGTTTTGGAAAAGTCATGGAATTTTGAGTAGTGGTGCCAACGCATCGTAAGCAATCCATGACCCGAAAGGGTCATCCTGTTCGGATCGGCACACGGCGCAATCCGCGGAGCGCTCCGGAGCCTCGGCCATTAGAAAAGGCCGCGGCTTTGGCCTAGCTCCGGAGCCGCGGCCATCTTGGTACACCCGGCGGCAGTCTATTAGCGGCACGCTGACGTCAGCAGGAACAATAAGCAGCATACGGAACAAAGCCGCCTCCCCCTCCTCTCTGTTTACATCCACAGAGAAGGAGGAGCCCGCGCTCGAGGGACACACCGCACGTGTATTGCTGTTCTGAGGTTTGTAAGGGTGTCTGTCTGCACTACTGGGGTGTGTCTGCACTACTGGGAGTGTCTGTACTGGGAGGTCTGCATTGGGGGTGTCTGTACTGGGAGGTCTGCATTGGGGGTGTCTGTACTGGGAGGTCTGCACTGGGGGTGTCTGTACTACTGGGGGTGTCTGTACTGTACTTACGTCAGTGCTACAGTTTTAATTTATTTGTGTGAACTGTGAAGTTAAGTCATGGATTGTGGAAACTAACTAGTGTCGGGTGATTGTATATAGTGTATACCACATTTACCACTGACTAATGCAGAGTTGCAATGCAAGGAGGTCAGCTAAAAGTAGTTGGATCTGTATGTGCGTTATAATTGATTAATCAAAATTAGTCGATTAATCGATTTAAAATTTTTGTGTTTGATTAAAGCGGAGGTTCACCTTACATATAAACTTTGTATTCCCAATATCTTTACAATAGTTACATTAGTATGTCACTAACCTTTTTTACTTGCGGAGGCTGTAATTGAAGATAATGAGGTTTCTTTAGTTGCACTTCCTGGTTTTACTCCCGCGGGAGTAGGCGGGTCTTTCTCTTTCGCCGGCGATGCTGTGTGTGCTGGGATGTCGGTGCAATGTCTCCTGGGAGCAAAGTGTCATGCTTCCCAGGAGACGCCCTCCAGCGAAATCCCATTCATTCACCACTACCTGGAAGTCTGGCGGAAGTCTGTGCTTGTGGATTTCACGATGCCCACAAGCAAAATGGAAAAGACAGGAACAGTTTTTATAAATATTTATTTTAAACGAAAACGGACGGGGGACGATTGTAAACAAAGGAATAGAGAGAGTACTTATTAGTAATCTGTAAGGACATGTAATAGACATAAAAAAAAAAATATATGGACCGCGGAACCTCCGCTTTAATCATTTTTTTTTTTTAATCAGTAACAGCCCTATATTTATATTAGTAAAAATATGCTGGGTGTGACATGGATTTTCTTCTTATTTAACATGTATACATAGACATTTCATGGAACATTAGGTCATGAATATTTACGTGAAGTCATGGAAAAGTCATGGAATTTTATTGGTAAAAATGTGTATGAACCCTGACACTTGCATTTCCTGGTATAATGCTCATTATTTCATCACTCAGCATAAAACGCCTTCAGCCAGTGGACCCCAGACACCGACTACCGTATTTATCGGCGTATAACACGCACCCCAAGTTTAGGAGGAAATTTTAGGGAAAAAAACTTTTAGGAGGGAAGTTTAAGGAAAAATAACTTACATTTAAATGCAGCCTTGTCAGTGTCCATTGCAGCCTTGTCACAGTGCAGCCTTGTCAGTGTCCATTGCAGCCTTGTCACAGTGCAGCCTTGTCAGTGTCCATTGCAGCCTTGTCACAGTGCAGCCTTGTCAGTGTCCATTGCAGCCTTGTCACAGTGCAGCCTTGTCAGTGTCCATTGCAGCCTGGTCACAGTGCAGCCTTGTCAGTGTCCATTGCAGCCTGGTCACAGTGCAGCCTTGTCAGTGTCCAGTGCAGCCTTGCCCCAGAGTCGCCGTGCAGCCTTGCCCCAGAGTCGCCGTGCAGCATTTTTAAATTGGCGCCGAGACTGTGCGGACGCCGCCGAGAACGCCGGGGACGCAGGGACTGGGCGGAGCCGCCGCCGAGATACACATAGCCGAGTGTACTCGGCTATACTCGGCTTTTCTCGGCTCCGCTCACAGTCACGCCGAGTCCTGCCCTATGATGGACATAACACAGGTCCAATGGCGGGACTGGGCGTGACTGTGAGCGGAGCCGAGAAAAGCCGAGTATAGCCGAGTACATTCGGCTATGTGTATCTCGCTCCGCTCCCAGTCAGCGGAGACAGCTCAGGGATGTGGATATCGGCGTATAACACGCACCCACGATTTTCCCCTGATTTTCAGGGGAAAAAAGTGCGTGTTATACGGCGATAAATACGGTAATTACTCACCACAGAGAGCAGAATAAGTAAGAATAATAGTTCCTTACTGTGGCCACACTTCTGTTCGAAATTAGTTTTCATGTCTCTCGCCAGGAGCCAACTGGACTGTATCACAGTAACATTAACTGACCCTCACTGTCAGCATTTGTGGGTCTCACATTAAATTATGGACTGCCTTGGCTCAGGGAGGTATAGGCTTTCCTTATACCTTCCCCATTCTACTATGCACATTCAATCGTAGTACTTTAACTCTAGGTTTTCCTTTATTCTTAAACAAATAACCTTTACCGATCTTATATTGATAACCACCAGGAATGTTACTCACCAAGACATCCCGGCTGTTTCTATAACAAACCAACAACAATCCAGTGATACAACCAGGACATGCAAATGACATTTATAATATCTTAATCACTGTAAGATGAGAGAGAGAAGCAAAGAAAGTAGTCTGAGTCCGAGTTCAACCTGTCAGTCAGTTTTACCTTAGGACTTCTCAGAGTCCAAAAAAACTCACCCAGAGTTTTTCCTACTACTGTTTCTCAGAACAGTCAGTTTTAAAATACAGTACTGTCTTATTTCCTCTAAATTGGGCTTCTCAGAACCTAGACTCCCAGAGTCGTTTTTTTTTTTTTTTTTTTCTATGTGTTTCCAAAACACTATATATATATATATATATATATATATATATATATATATATATATATATATATATATATATATATATATATATATATGACAGTCTATGACCAACAAAGTTTTATAGGGATGGTCGCAACCAGAGGTCACGGTAAGGAAAAATAAAATTTAAGACTTGCCTGACATAGCTGACCATGCCGGACGGAGCCCCCAAACTGTTGGCGATTGCTCTTTCTAGGGGTCTATAGACTTGTCTCTGCCCTGACCAGGCTGTCCCTCGTACTCCACAGGCCTGGAGATCACTCTGAAATAACTCGACACGCACACAGTGTAGTCTCTCAAAGTAATCTGAAATGCTGTATTGTGTGGGTTATATAGACAGAATAATTCTTTACAAGCATAAGTTTGGTCACACAGTAGCTTTCCATAGTTTACAAATACATCTGGCATATGACCTAGACAATTTTAGCTAACAAAGTACAAACGTCATTTCGGGGAAGTCATGTGACTTACAGGAAAACAAAACTAAATACCAAAGTGAACTATATGGGTGTATTGCAAAAGCTAGAATCATACTATAACAAGATGGAGTTAGTTAAGCTCATAATATTCCTTCAATCACTTTTCATATATATCCCATAGTTTGTGGACTCTACAACATTCCTACAGACTAAATAATATACACTCATTTGGGTTATTTTTACCAAGGAAATGTATCAGAATTCAATTTGGCTTGAATTTATGAAGACGATTATTTGCGAAATTTTATAACAGAATTTTTTTTTCAAATTGTCAGTATTTTTTAATGTAGATAGCAAAAAACTAAAAACCTAGTGGGGATTAAATACCACCAAAAGAAAGCTCTATCTGTCTGAAAATAAAAATACATTTCATTTGGGTACAGTGTTACATGAGTAATTGTCAATCAAGGTGTGAGAGTGCTAAAAGCTGAAAATTGGCCCGAGCAGGAAGGGGGTCAACGTGTCTGGTATTGAGGTGGTTAAATGTACAGCGACCCTCCTATTACCCCCCCCCCTCACATCCACTCCCATTATTGTGTGACCAATACCATCCAAATAATTCTTACTTTCATTTCCCAAAGTTATCCGTCTACAAGGAGACCTGTATAGATCAAATGATGGCACCAATGAGGATGGAGGAGGACCGGAGTCACATGACTGAGAGGATACTAAACTTCACCCTGGAGATCATCTACCTGCTGACCGGAGAGGTGAGGAGGATTCTGGGAGGTCACATGACATCACTCTTATCTCTATTAATAAAACACAGACCTGACCGGAGAGGTGAGGATTCTGGGAGGTCACATGACATCACTCTTATCTCTATTAATAAAACACAGACCTGACCGGAGAGGTGAGGAGGATTCTGGGAGGTCACATGACATCACTTTTATCTCTATTAATAAAACACAGACCTGACCGGAGAGGTGAGGAGGATTCTGGGAGGTCACATGACATCACTCTTATCTCTATTAATAAAACACAGACCTGACTGGAGAGGTGAGGAGGATTCTGGGATTCTAACATGATATTCCTATTGGTTCTCCAATACAGAGATTTCTTCTTGTGAAGTCCGGTGATCACATGACCATCACAGTGCCTCCATGTGACTCCCTAAAGCCTGAGAGACACAACATGGAGAAGATTCTAGAAGTCACCAAGAAGATGATGGAGCTGCTGACAGGAGAGGTGAGGAAGATTCTGGGAATTCTGGGACATTATCCAGTAACAGACAAGGGATGTGTCTGGATGGTGACTGTATCATTGTGTGTGTCAGGTTCCTATAAGGTGTCAGGATGTCACTGTCTATTTCTCCATGGAGGAGTGGGAGTATTTAGAAGGACACAAGGATCTCTACAAGGACGTCATGATGGACAATCAGCCGTCCCTCACATCACCGGGTAAGAGGAGACTTTATTGTAAAGGAGAGAGCAGTACGGAGGCTCCACCTAGATCCCCCATCATCTGATAAACACATAGAAACAATGTATTCAGTCAGTGTGTGTGTTTCCTACAGATGGATCCAGTAATGGGAACCCACCAGAGAGATGTCCCCGTCCTCTGTATTCCCGGGATTCCACACAGGAAGGTCACACCATCCCCCACCATCATCAGGTAAATGATTGACAATTATTGGTAGATCTGATTTATACACAGCATTATTGTTACAATGAATGTTTTATTATATATCCAGAGTGGAAACCTCGGGGATGATAATATTGATGTGAAAGAAGAGTATAAAGAGGAGGATGAGGAGTATGGAGTGATGGAGGAGTTATCAGAAGGACACAAGGATATGATGGAGCCACCTAATACCAGGAACCCACCAGAGAGATGTCCCCGTCCTCTGTATTCCCGGGATTCCACACAGGAAGGTCACACCATCCCCCACCATCATCAGGTAAATGATTGACAATTATTGGTAGATCTGATTTATACACAGCATTATTGTTACAATGAATGTTTTATTATATATCCAGAGTGGAAACCTCGGGGATGATAATATTGATGTGAAAGAAGAGTATAAAGAGGAGGATGAGGAGTATGGAGTGATGGAGGAGTTATCAGAAGGACACAAGGATATGATGGAACCACCTAATACCAGGAACCCACCAGAGAGATGTCCCCGTCCTCTGTATTCCCGGGATTCCACACAGGAAGGTCACACCATCCCTCCTTATTTAAAGGTTGGTAGGACGGAGCATCTAGAACATGCGCTTGAGTAGGCAAGGGGATTTATTTATGTGATGTCACAATAATAATTCCTATTGTTTACAGATGATATTCTCTCTCATTTTCTTGGTTTAGAGTGGAGATCCAATCGATATAGAATTTGAGGTGAAATCAGAAGAAGAAGAAGAGAGGTATGTGAGGGATGATCAGCAGTCTATGGAGGAGGATGGAATAACGGGGACATTTATAGAGGAGGACACTCCTACAGAGATCAGCACAGGTGGGTCATTAACACTAAATACATTCCTCCACCCATACTGCTCACTGATTGGTCCAGAGTAGGGCGGGGACTGGGTGATATCAGCCTGTAATCCCCTGGTCACTTTCCTGAGCTGTGTTCCCCGTCCTGTATTCCTGTATTTCTCTCCGATAATCTTCCTTCTCTGTGCTGCAGACACAATTTATGTCTCTAGACTGGATTTATGGAGATTCTGGGGTTCAGCTGGCAGCAAAATGTTCATTTTCACCATAGACTTTACTTGACCTAGACATCTGGGGTATTATTATTGGATGGAATAGTGAAAGAATAGCACTCACATTGCCACATCCGTACATAATGTGAAAAAAAAGGGGGGAAAGGGAACCCAAAAGTGAACCTGATTCGGACTTTAACAGCACAGTAAACAATAGGAATATACAAAAAATTATTTTAATAGAAAAGAGACACATACATGATAAACAGGAGGACAAAACAATTGTTAAATATCATACGTATCAAATACACATTGTATGATAAGAGCCCGAATGCATCAACGCGTTTCGCTGTTATGCTTGTTCAGGATTGAATGATTGCAAGAGCAAAAAGAGGGACTCACTATCTAAAAACAAAGACACAAATTTATAATTAAAAACATAACATACCCATTTTGTGAAAGCATTGTTTTACCTAGCCAGGCACCTAGAGACATGCGTAAATGTGGGAGAAAAAAAAGAATGTATAAATCAATGTAATAGAATAGTACCTTGCAGATGTCTCAAATCTTGGTAAGCAATTAGCTAACGAAGATACCCAATATAGGGAAAAAATGGGCTCATGCGGGGAGAGCGTGTAGGGCTGGCAGAGCGAAGTTACAGGGACCAGCTACAATGGATGGAAAAAATAAAAATAAAAAATAAAAAATAATAAGCTCACAAACTGTCTAAGTGGCCAATAGATTGCATTAGACATAGGCTATAGTAAAATATGCAAATAAATACGTACTGATTCCTAAGTGAGAATTGGAAATATCTTCAAGATAAAACTTCAAACAGGAGAGAGTAGATACATAGAACCACACCAGGCCCTTGAAAAGTGGACTAATGGAATACAGAAGTATATTGACAGATAGTCACTGAGTTGATCGGTTAGGCTCCATTCAAAAACATGAATGTGTTATACATAAGGCCGTATCTGTAATACATGGAGGGTCTATAATATGATTATTGGATCTTCTCCCCATGCCTGAGTCTAGTATGATCTCTGACAGAACAATCCTCCCAGGATTACTTGTTCTGTTGTCTGCTGGCTGTGCCGGGAGGAGGGATATGTCTGTATAGTCTCAGACTCAAGTCACTGAGTGCAGTCTCAGGAGATGGGAGGCAGCGGTGTGGGACCTCTGCAACTTGTCTCATGTAAACATTTAAGCTTCCACTGATTACTGAATACCGATATTATGAGTCCTGACCCTTACACTATATCATTTATATTGTACATTACATACTCCTGACCCCTGCACTATATACTCTATGTTGTACATTACATACTCCTGACCCCTACACTATATACTCTATGTTGTACATTACATACTCCTGACCCCTACACTATATACTCTATGTTGTACATTACATACTCCTGACCCCTGCACTATATACTCTATGTTGTACATTACATACTCCTGACCCCTACACTATATACTCTATGTTGTACATTACATACTCCTGACCCCTGCACTATATACTCTATGTTGTACATTACATACTCCTGACCCCTGCACTATATACTCTATGGTGTACATTACATACTCCTGACCCCTGCACTATATACTCTATGTTGTACATTACATCATTCTGATACTATATAGTCCTATCTCTTGTATCTTATACAATATGTTGTACATTACATAGTCCTGACTTCTGCTCTCTCCCCTCTACCCACTGCTATATATAAAAATATATCTGATGATGTGATTGGAGCACAGACTTTTACATGTTGATAATAATGTGATCCTCAAACTTTGGAACCTTAAACAGAAAGTGATAATGAGGGAGGAGCCAATAACCCAATGATGGTGGTCTTCAGGATCAGTCCAGTCTTCATCTTGGTTCTTCTCCCCCCATCCTCACTCTCTGACCTCTGGTGGGTATCAGCCCCGCTGTTATTCATGACTAAATAAGGAAGTGCAGGACTTCTTGTGTTGGGAAGATGACAATGAGTGATAGAGGGGGAGGGGACACTCGTCCTATAATCCCCTCATCACTGTCACTCCTATAAAAGACAGTTCTCGTTGTTTCCTCACTCTCTGACTAAGGTCCATGAATAAAGAAATGATCTGGTAGGAGGGCAGAGGACCCATTTACTAGTTACCTTGAGGGGGGAATTGTAAGATCCTCCGAGACAAAGCTGCCTGATGTGGGCGGAGTCCTGGTTTAGGGGAACCAATCAGCTCATGTCTAGTAATAATCTTTGTATTTCTATTTTAGTAGATGGACGGGAGATGAGGAAAACCTCAGAGGATTGTCTCACTTTGTCTCCAGACTGTAAAGTAGAAGATGAGGACATCACACAGTATAGTCCAGGAGAAAACCCGACTACCTCAAATGTCCATCCGGCACCCCACAGTGTAGATGGACCATCGTATTCCTCTTATCCTGAGGAACCTCAGACTGTGCGGGACGGTGCCGAACCATCGTATTCCGCTTATCCTGAGGAACCTCAGACTGTGCGGGACGGTGCCGAACCATCGTATTCCTCTTATCCTGAGGAACCTCAGACTGTGCGGGACGGTGCCGGACCATCGTATTCCTCTTATCCTGAGGAACCTCAGACTGTGCGGGACGGTGCCGGACCATCGTATTCCTCTTATCCTGAGGAACCTCAGACTGTGCGGGACGGTGCCGGACCATCGTATTCCTCTTATCCTGAGGAACCTCAGACTGTGCGGGACGGTGCCGAACCATCGTATTCCTCTTATCCTGAGGAACCTCAGACTGTGCGGGACGGTGCCGGACCATCGTATTCCTCTTATCCTGAGGAACCTCAGACTGTGCGGGACGGTGCCGGACTATCGTATTCCTCTTATCCTGAGGAACCTCAGACTGTGCGGGACGGTGCCGGACCATCGTATTCCTCTTATCCTGAGGAACCTCAGACTGTGCGGGACGGTGCCGGACCATCGTATTCCTCTTATCCTGAGGAACCTCAGACTGTGCGGGACGGTGCCGAACCATCGTATTCCTCTTATCCTGAGGAACCTCAGACTGTGCGGGACGGTGCCGGACCATCGTATTCCTCTTATCCTGAGGAACCTCAGACTGTGCGGGACGGTGCCGGACCATCGTATTCCTCTTATCCCGAGGAACCTCAGACTGTGCGGGACGGTGCCGGACCATCGTATTCCTCTTATCCTGAGGAACCTCAGACTGTGCGGGACGGTGCCGGACCATCGTATTCCTCTTATCCTGAGGAACCTCAGACTGTGCGGGACGGTGCCGGACCATCGTATTCCTCTTATCCTGAGGAACCTCAGACTGTGCGGGACGGTGCCGGACCATCGTATTCCTCTTATCCTGAGGAACCTCAGACTGTGCGGGACGGTGCCGGACCATCGTATTCCTCTTATCCTGAGGAACCTCAGACTGTGCGGGGCGGTGCCGGACCATCGTATTCCTCTTATCCTGAGGAACCTCAGACTGTGCGGGACGGTGCCGGACCATCGTATTCCTCTTATCCTGAGGAACCTCAGACTGTGCGGGACGGTGCCGGACCATCGTATTCCTCTTATCCTGAGGAACCTCAGACTGTGCGGGACGGTGCCGGACCATCGTATTCCTCTTATCCTGAGGAACCTCAGACTGTGCGGGACGGTGCCGGACCATCGTATTCCTCTTATCCTGAGGAACCTCAGACTGTGCGGGACGGTGCCGGACCATCGTATTCCTCTTATCCTGAGGAACCTCAGACTGTGCGGGACGGTGCCGGACCATCGTATTCCTCTTATCCTGAGGAACCTCAGACTGTGCGGGACGGTGCCGGACCATCGTATTCCTCTTATCCTGAGGAACCTCAGACTGTGCGGGACGGTGCCGAACCATCGTATTCCTCTTATCCTGAGGAACCTGGTGCCGTCCTTCCAAAAGAGAAGAGGCTTTCCTGTCCTGAGTGTGGGAAGTGTTTCCCTTCTAAATACTGTCTTAATAGGCATAAAAGATCTCACACGGGGGAGAAGCCATATTCCTGTACTGAGTGCGGGAAATGTTTTTCAGATAAGTCCAATCTTTACACACATCAGAGATCTCACACAGGGGAGAAGCCGTTTTTCTGTCCTGAGTGTGGGAAATGTTTTGCACAGAAGGCCAATCTTTTCTCACATCAGAGATCTCACACGGGGGAGAAGCCGTATTCCTGTCCTGAGTGTGGGAAATGTTTTTCACGGAAAAACCATTTTTACAGACATCAGAGATCTCACACAGGAGAAAATCCGTATTCCTGTCCTGAGTGCGGGAAATGTTTTTCACAGAAGTCCTGTCTTTTCACACATCAGAAATCTCACGCGGGGGAGAAGCCGTATTCCTGTCCTGAGTGTGGGAAATGTTTTTCACGGAAAAACCATTTTTACAGACATCAGAGATCTCACACAGGAGAAAATCCGTATTCCTGTCCTGAGTGCGGGAAATGTTTTTCACAGAAGTCCTGTCTTTTCACACATCAGAAATCTCACGCGGGGGAGAAGCCATATTCTTGTTCTGAGTGTGGGAAATGTTTTTCACGAAATTCCACTCTTTACACACATCAGAGATCTCACACGGGAGAGAAGCCGTATTCCTGTTCTGAGTGTGGAAAATGTTTTTCACAGAAGTCCAATCTTTACACACATCAGAGATCTCACACGGGGGAGAAGCCACTTTCCTGTCCTAAGTGAGGGAATTGTTCCTCACTGAAGTCCTGTCTGCCGATACATCAGGGATCCCACACAACCCTCGAGGTGTATTAGTGCCTTGAGTGCGGGAAATGTCTTGTATATGAATGTTGCTCTCATGTGGGGAAGAAGCACACCCTGATATACACCTCAGATATACTCCATGGCTGATCTTCATCATGTAAGTAACAGTTCCAGGGGTGTTAAAATTAAAAACAAAACTACTTGTTTAAGGGATTAAATCGGGGTCCCTTATGATAATCTCTGTGTCTCTTATGACAATCGTCGTGTCCCTTATGACAATCGTCGTGTCCCTTATGACAATCGTCGTGTCCCTTATGACCATCGTCGTGTCTCTTATGACAATCGTCGTGTCTCTTATGACCATCGTCGTGTCTCTTATGACAATCTCTGTGTCTCTTATGACAATCGTCGTGTCCCTTATGACAATCTCTGTGTCTCTTATGACAATCTTCGTGTTTCTTATGACCATCGTCGTGTCCCTTATGACAATCGTCGTGTCCCTTATGACCATCGTCGTGTCCCTTATGACAATCTTCGTGTCCCTTATGACAATCGTCGTGTCCCTTATGACAATCGTCGTGTCCCTCATGACAATCTTCGTGTCCCTTATGACAATCTTCGTGTCCCTTATGACAATCTCCGTGTCCCTTATGACAATCTTCGTGTCCCTTATGACAATCGTCGTGTCCCTTATGACCATCGTCGTGTCTCTTATGACAATCGTCGTGTCTCTTATGACCATCGTCGTGTCTCTTATGACAATCTCTGTGTCTCTTATGACCATCGTCGTGTCTCTTATGACAATCTCTGTGTCTCTTATGACAATCTTCGTGTTTCTTATGACCATCGTCGTGTCCCTTATGACAATCGTCGTGTCCCTTATGACCATCGTCGTGTCCCTTATGACAATCTTCGTGTCCCTTATGACAATCGTCGTGTCCCTTATGACAATCGTCGTGTCCCTCATGACAATCTTCGTGTCCCTTATGACAATCTTCGTGTCCCTTATGACAATCTCCGTGTCCCTTATGACAATCTTCGTGTCCCTTATGACAATCTCCGTGTCCCTTATGACAATCTTCGTGTCCCTTATGACAATCTTCGTGTCCCTTATGACAATCGTCGTGTCCCTTATGACAATCTTCGTGTCCCTTATGACAATCTTCGTGTCCCTTATGACAATCTCCGTGTCCCTTATGACAATCTTCGTGTCCCTTATGACCATCGTCGTGTCCCTTATGACAATCGTCGTGTCCCTCATGACAATCGTCGTGTCCCTTATGACAATCGTCGTGTCTCTTATGACAATCGTCGTGTCCCTTATGACAATCGTCGTGTCCCTTATGACAATCGTCGTGTCCCTTATGACCATCGTCGTGTCCCTTATGACAATCGTCGTGTCCCTTATGACCATCGTCGTGTCCCTTATGACAATCTTCGTGTCCCTTATGACAATCGTCGTGTCCCTTATGACAATCGTCGTGTCCCTCATGACAATCTTCGTGTCCCTTATGACAATCTTCGTGTCCCTTATGACAATCTTCGTGTCCCTTATGACAATCTCCGTGTCCCTTATGACAATCGTCGTGTCCCTTATGACCATCGTCGTGTCCCTTATGACCATCGTCGTGTCCCTTATGACAATCTTCGTGTCCCTTATGACAATCGTCGTGTCCCTTATGACAATCGTCGTGTCCCTCATGACAATCTTCGTGTCCCTTATGACAATCGTCGTGTCCCTTATGACCATCGTCGTGTCCCTTATGACCATCGTCGTGTCCCTTATGACCATCGTCGTGTCCCTTATGACAATCTTCGTGTCCCTTATGACAATCTCCGTGTCCCTTATGACCATCGTCGTGTCCCTTATGACAATCGTCGTGTCTCTTATGACAATCGTCGTGTCTCTTATGACAATCGTCGTGTCTCTTATGACAATCTTCGTGTCCCTTATGACAATCGTCGTGTCTCTTATGACAATCTTCGTGTCTCTTATGACAATCTCCGTGTCTCTTATGACAATCTTCGTGTCCCTTATGACAATCTCCGTGTCTCTTATGACAATCTTCGTGTCCCTTATGACAATCTTCGTGTCCCTTATGACAATCTCCGTGTCCCTTATGACAATCTTCGTGTCCCTTATGACCATCGTCGTGTCCCTTATGACCATCGTCGTGTCCCTTATGACCATCGTCGTGTCCCTTATGACAATCTTCGTGTCCCTTATGACAATCTCCGTGTCCCTTATGACCATCGTCGTGTCCCTTATGACAATCGTCGTGTCTCTTATGACAATCGTCGTGTCTCTTATGACAATCGTCGTGTCTCTTATGACAATCTTCGTGTCTCTTATGACAATCTCCGTGTCTCTTATGACAATCTTCGTGTCCCTTATGACAATCTTCGTGTCTCTTATGACAATCTTCGTGTCCCTTATGACAATCTTCGTGTCTCTTATGACAATCTTCGTGTCTCTTATGACAATCTTCGTGTCCCTTATGACAATCTTCGTGTCTCTTATGACCATCGTCGTGTCCCTTATGACAATCTTCGTGTCTCTTATGACAATCGTCGTGTCTCTTATGACCATCGTCGTGTCCCTTATGACAATCTTCGTGTCTCTTATGACAATCGTCGTGTCTCTTATGACAATCTTCGTGTCTCTTATGACAATCTTCGTGTCCCTTATGACAATCTTCGTGTCTCTTATGACCATCGTCGTGTCCCTTATGACAATCTTCGTGTCCCTTATGACAATCTTCGTGTCCCTTATGACAATCTTCGTGTCTCTTATGACAATCTCCGTGTCTCTTATGACAATCTTCGTGTCCCTTATGACAATCTTCGTGTCTCTTATGACAATCTTCGTGTCCCTTATGACCATCGTCGTGTCCCTTATGACAATCTCCGTGTCCCTTATGACCATCGTCGTGTCCCTTATGACAATCGTCGTGTCCCTTATGACCATCGTCGTGTCCCTTATGACCATCGTCGTGTCCCTTATGACCATCGTCGTGTCCCTTATGACAATCGTCGTGTCCCTTATGACCATCGTCGTGTCCCTTATGACAATCGTCGTGTCCCTTATGACCATCGTCGTGTCCCTTATGACCATCGTCGTGTCCCTTATGACAATCTTCGTGTCCCTTATGACAATCTTCGTGTCCCTTATGACAATCTCCGTGTCCCTTATGACAATCTTCGTGTCCCTTATGACAATCTCCGTGTCCCTTATGACAATCTTCGTGTCCCTTATGACCATCGTCGTGTCCCTTATGACAATCTTCGTGTCCCTTATGACCATCGTCGTGTCCCTTATGACAATCGTCGTGTCCCTTATGACCATCGTCGTGTCCCTTATGACCATCGTCGTGTCCCTTATGACCATCGTCGTGTCCCTTATGACAATCTTCGTGTCCCTTATGACCATCGTCGTGTCCCTTATGACAATCGTCGTGTCTCTTATGACAATCGTCGTGTCTCTTATGACAATCGTCGTGTCTCTTATGACAATCTTCGTGTCCCTTATGACAATCTTCGTGTCTCTTATGACAATCTCCGTGTCTCTTATGACAATCTTCGTGTCCCTTATGACAATCTTCGTGTCCCTTATGACCATCGTCGTGTCCCTTATGACAATCTTCGTGTCCCTTATGACCATCGTCGTGTCCCTTATGACCATCGTCGTGTCCCTTATGACAATCTTCGTGTCCCTTATGACAATCTTCGTGTCCCTTATGACCATCGTTGTGTCCCTTATGACCATCGTCGTGTCCCTTATGACCATCGTCGTGTCTCTTATGACAATCTTCGTGTCCCTTATGACAATCTTTGTGTCCCTTATGACCATCGTCGTGTCTCTTATGACAATCTTCGTGTCCCTTATGACCATCGTCGTGTCTCTTATGACCATCGTCGTGTCTCTTATGACCATCGTCGTGTCTCTTATGACCATCGTCGTGTCCCTTATGACCATCGTCGTGTCCCTTATGACCATCGTCGTGTCCCTTATGACCATCGTCGTGTCCCTTATGACAATCTTCGTGTCCCTTATGACCATCGTCGTGTCCCTTATGACAATCTCCGTGTCTCTTATGACAATCGTCGTGTCTCTTATGACAATCGTCGTGTCTCTTATGACAATCGTCGTGTCTCTTATGACAATCGTCGTGTCTCTTATGACAATCTTCGTGTCCCTTATGACAATCTTCGTGTCTCTTATGACAATCTCCGTGTCTCTTATGACAATCTTCGTGTCCCTTATGACAATCTTCGTGTCCCTTATGACAATCTTCGTGTCCCTTATGACAATCTTCGTGTCCCTTATGACAATCTTCGTGTCCCTTATGACAATCTTCGTGTCCCTTATGACCATCGTCGTGTCCCTTATGACAATCTTCGTGTCCCTTATGACAATCTTCGTGTCCCTTATGACAATCTTCGTGTCCCTTATGACCATCGTCGTGTCCCTTATGACAATCTTCGTGTCCCTTATGACAATCTTCGTGTCCCTTATGACCATCGTTGTGTCCCTTATGACCATCGTCGTGTCCCTTATGACCATCGTCGTGTCTCTTATGACAATCTTCGTGTCCCTTATGACAATCTTTGTGTCCCTTATGACCATCGTCGTGTCTCTTATGACAATCTTCGTGTCCCTTATGACCATCGTCGTGTCTCTTATGACCATCGTCGTGTCTCTTATGACCATCGTCGTGTCCCTTATGACCATCGTCGTGTCCCTTATGACCATCGTCGTGTCTCTTATGACCATCGTCGTGTCCCTTATGACCATCGTCGTGTCCCTTATGAGAATCGTCGTGTCTCTTATGACCATCGTCGTGTCCCTTATGACAATCTCCGTGTCCCTTATGACAATCTTTGTGTCCCTTATGACCATCGTCGTGTCCCTTATGACCATCGTCGTGTCCCTTATGACCATCGTCGTGTCCCTTATGACAATCGTCGTGTCTCTTATGACCATCGTCGTGTCCCTTATGACCATCGTCGTGTCCCTTATGACAATCTCCGTGTCCCTTATGACCATCGTCGTGTCTCTTATGACAATCTTTGTGTCTCTTATGACAATCTTCGTGTCTCTTATGACAATCTTCGTGTCCCTTATGACCATCGTCGTGTCTCTTATGACAATCTTCGTGTCCCTTATGACAATCTTTGTGTCCCTTATGACCATCGTCGTGTCTCTTATGACAATCTTCGTGTCCCTTATGACCATCGTCGTGTCTCTTATGACCATCGTCGTGTCTCTTATGACCATCGTCGTGTCCCTTATGACCATCGTCGTGTCCCTTATGACCATCGTCGTGTCCCTTATGACCATCGTCGTGTCCCTTATGACAATCGTCGTGTCTCTTATGACCATCGTCGTGTCCCTTATGACAATCTCCGTGTCCCTTATGACCATCGTCGTGTCTCTTATGACCATCGTCGTGTCCCTTATGACAATCTTCGTGTCCCTTATGACAATCTCCGTGTCTCTTATGACAATCTTCGTGTCCCTTATGACAATCTTCGTGTCCCTTATGACAATCTCCGTGTCTCTTATGACAATCTCCGTGTCCCTTATGACCATCGTCGTGTCTCTTATGACCATCGTCGTGTCCCTTATGACAATCTTCGTGTCCCTTATGACCATCGTCGTGTCCCTTATGACAATCTTCGTGTCCCTTATGACCATCGTCGTGTCCCTTATGACAATCGTCGTGTCCCTTATGACCATCGTCGTGTCCCTTATGACAATCTTCGTGTCCCTTATGACAATCTTCGTGTCCCTTATGACAATCGTCGTGTCCCTTATGACAATCTTCGTGTCCCTTATGACCATCGTCGTGTCCCTTATGACAATCTTCGTGTCCCTTATGACCATCGTCGTGTCCCTTATGACCATCGTCGTGTCCCTTATGACAATCTTCGTGTCCCTTATGACAATCTTCGTGTCCCTTATGACCATCGTCGTGTCCCTTATGACAATCGTCGTGTCTCTTATGACAATCTTCGTGTCCCTTATGACAATCTTCGTGTCCCTTATGACAATCGTCGTGTCTCTTATGACAATCTTCGTGTCCCTTATGACCATCGTTGTGTCCCTTATGACCATCGTCGTGTCCCTTATTACCATCGTCGTGTCTCTTATGACCATCGTCGTGTCTCTTATGACCATCGTCGTGTCCCTTATGACCATCGTCGTGTCCCTTATGACCATCGTCGTGTCCCTTATGACCATCGTCGTGTCCCTTATGACCATCGTCGTGTCTCTTATGACCATCGTCGTGTCCCTTATGACAATCTCCGTGTCCCTTATGACAATCTTTGTGTCCCTTATGACCATCGTCGTGTCCCTTATGACCATCGTCGTGTCCCTTATGACCATCGTCGTGTCTCTTATGACCATCGTCGTGTCCCTTATGACAATCTCCGTGTCCCTTATGACAATCTTCGTGTCCCTTATGACAATCTTCGTGTCCCTTATGACAATCTTCGTGTCCCTTATGACCATCGTCGTGTCCCTTATGACCATCTTTGTGTCTCTTGTGACCATCTTTGTGTCTCTTGTGACCATCTTTGTGTCTCTTGTGACCATCTTTGTGTCTCTTGTGACCATCGTCGTGTCTCTTGTGACAATCTTCGTGTTTCTTATGACCATCGTCGTGTCCCTTATGACAATCTTCGTGTCTCTTATGACAATCTCCGTGTCCCTTATGACAATCTTCGTGTCCCTTATGACAATCGTCGTGTCCCTTATGACAATCTCCGTGTCTCTTATGACAATCGTCGTGTCTCTTATGACCATCGTCGTGTCCCTTATGACAATCGTCGTGTCTCTTATGACAATCGTCGTGTCTCTTATGACAATCGTCGTGTCTCTTATGACAATCTTCGTGTCCCTTATGACCATCGTCGTGTCCCTTATGACAATCTCCGTGTCTCTTATGACAATCGTCGTGTCTCTTATGACCATCGTCGTGTCCCTTATGACAATCTTCGTGTCCCTTATGACAATCTTCGTGTCTCTTATGACAATCTTCGTGTCCCTTATGACAATCGTCGTGTCCCTTATGACAATCGTCGTGTCCCTTATGACAATCTTCGTGTCCCTTATGACAATCTTCGTGTCCCTTATGACCATCGTCGTGTCCCTTATGACAATCTTCGTGTCCCTTATGACCATCGTCGTGTCCCTTATGACAATCGTCGTGTCCCTTATGACCATCGTCGTGTCCCTTATGACCATCGTCGTGTCCCTTATGACCATCGTCGTGTCCCTTATGACCATCGTCGTGTCCCTTATGACCATCGTCGTGTCCCTTATGACCATCGTCGTGTCCCTTATGACAATCTTCGTGTCCCTTATGACAATCGTCGTGTCTCTTATGACAATCTTCGTGTCTCTTATGACAATCTCCGTGTCCCTTATGACAATCGTCGTGTCCCTTATGACAATCTCCGTGTCCCTTATGACAATCGTCGTGTCCCTTATGACAATCGTCGTGTCCCTTATGACAATCTTCGTGTCTCTTATGACAATCTTCGTGTCCCTTATGACAATCTCCGTGTCCCTTATGACAATCGTCGTGTCCCTTATGACAATCTCCGTGTCTCTTATGACAATCGTCGTGTCTCTTATGACAATCGTCGTGTCTCTTATGACAATCGTCGTGTCTCTTATGACAATCTTCGTGTCCCTTATGACCATCGTCGTGTCCCTTATGACAATCTCCGTGTCTCTTATGACAATCGTCGTGTCTCTTATGACCATCGTCGTGTCCCTTATGACAATCTTCGTGTCCCTTATGACAATCTTCGTGTCTCTTATGACAATCTTCGTGTCCCTTATGACAATCTTCGTGTCCCTTATGAACATCGTCGTGTCCCTTATGACCATCGTCGTGTCCCTTATGACAATCTTCGTGTCCCTTATGACCATCGTCGTGTCCCTTATGACAATCTTCGTGTCCCTTATGACAATCGTCGTGTCCCTTATGACAATCTTCGTGTCTCTTATGACAATCTCCGTGTCCCTTATGACAATCGTCGTGTCCCTTATGACAATCTCCGTGTCCCTTATGACAATCGTCGTGTCCCTTATGACAATCGTCGTGTCCCTCATGACAATCGTCGTGTCCCTTATGACAATCGTCGTGTCCCTTATGACAATCGTCGTGTCCCTTATGACCATCGTCGTGTCCCTTATGACAATCTTCGTGTCCCTTATGACAATCTTCGTGTCCCTTATGACCATCGTCGTGTCCCTTATGACCATCGTCGTGTCCCTTATGACAATCGTCGTGTCTCTTATGACCATCGTCGTGTCCCTTATGACAATCTCCGTGTCCCTTATGACAATCTTTGTGTCTCTTATGACAATCTTCGTGTCCCTTATGACCATCGTCGTGTCCCTTATGACAATCTTTGTGTCTCTTATGACAATCTTCGTGTCCCTTATGACCATCGTCGTGTCCCTTATGACCATCGTCGTGTCCCTTATGACCATCGTCGTGTCTCTTATGACCATCGTCGTGTCCCTTATGACCATCGTCGTGTCCCTTATGACAATCTCCGTGTCCCTTATGACAATCTCCGTGTCCCTTATGACAATCGTCGTGTCCCTTATGACAATCGTCGTGTCCCTTATGACAATCGTCGTGTCCCTTATGACAATCGTCGTGTCCCTTATGACCATCGTCGTGTCTCTTATGACCATCGTCGTGTCCCTTATGACAATCTCCGTGTCCCTTATGACAATCTCCGTGTCCCTTATGACAATCTTTGTGTCCCTTATGACCATCGTCGTGTCTCTTATGACAATCTTCGTGTCCCTTATGACAATCTTTGTGTCCCTTATGACCATCGTCGTGTCTCTTATGACAATCTTCGTGTCCCTTATGACCATCGTCGTGTCCCTTATGACAATCTTCGTGTCCCTTATGACCATCGTCGTGTCCCTTATGACAATCTTCGTGTCCCTTATGACAATCGTCGTGTCTCTTATGACAATCTTCGTGTCTCTTATGACAATCTCCGTGTCCCTTATGACAATCGTCGTGTCCCTTATGACAATCTCCGTGTCCCTTATGACAATCGTCGTGTCCCTTATGACAATCGTCGTGTCCCTCATGACAATCGTCGTGTCCCTTATGACAATCGTCGTGTCCCTTATGACAATCTTCGTGTCTCTTATGACAATCTTCGTGTCCCTTATGACAATCTCCGTGTCCCTTATGACCATCGTCGTGTCTCTTATGACCATCGCCGTGTCCCTTATGACCATCGTCGTGTCCCTTATGACCATCGTCGTGTCCCTTATGACCATCGTCGTGTCTCTTATGACCATCGTCGTGTCCCTTATGACAATCTTCGTGTCTCTTATGACAATCGTCGTGTCCCTTATGACAATCGTCGTGTCCCTTATGACAATCTTCGTGTCCCTTATGACAATCTTCGTGTCCCTTATGACAATCTCCGTGTCCCTTATGACAATCTCCGTGTCCCTTATGACAATCGTCGTGTCTCTTATGACCATCGTCGTGTCCCTTATGACAATCTTCGTGTCCCTTATGACAATCTTCGTGTCCCTTATGACCATCGTCGTGTCCCTTATGACCATCGTCGTGTCCCTTATGACAATCTTCGTGTCCCTTATGACAATCTTCGTGTCTCTTATGACAATCTTCGTGTCTCTTATGACAATCTTTGTGTCTCTTATGACAATCGTCGTGTCTCTTATGACAATCGTCGTGTCCCTTATGACAATCGTCGTGTCCCTTATGACAATCGTCGTGTCCCTTATGACAATCGTCGTGTCCCTTATGACAATCTTCGTGTCCCTTATGACAATCTTCGTGTCCCTTATGACAATCTCCGTGTCCCTTATGACAATCTCCGTGTCTCTTATGACAATCGTCGTGTCTCTTATGACAATCGTCGTGTCTCTTATGACAATCGTCGTGTCTCTTATGACAATCGTCGTGTCTCTTATGACAATCGTCGTGTCTCTTATGACAATCTTCGTGTCCCTTATGACCATCGTCGTGTCCCTTATGACAATCTCCGTGTCTCTTATGACAATCGTCGTGTCTCTTATGACCATCGTCGTGTCCCTTATGACCATCGTCGTGTCCCTTATGACCATCGTCGTGTCCCTTATGACAATCTTCGTGTCCCTTATGACAATCTTCGTGTCTCTTATGACAATCTTCGTGTCCCTTATGACAATCTTCGTGTCCCTTATGACAATCTTCGTGTCCCTTATGACCATCGTCGTGTCCCTTATGACCATCGTCGTGTCCCTTATGACAATCTTCGTGTCCCTTATGACCATCGTCGTGTCCCTTATGACAATCTTCGTGTCCCTTATGACAATCGTCGTGTCCCTTATGACAATCTTCGTGTCTCTTATGACAATCTCCGTGTCCCTTATGACAATCGTCGTGTCCCTTATGACAATCTCCGTGTCCCTTATGACAATCGTCGTGTCCCTTATGACAATCGTCGTGTCCCTCATGACAATCGTCGTGTCCCTTATGACAATCGTCGTGTCCCTTATGACAATCTTCGTGTCTCTTATGACAATCTTCGTGTCCCTTATGACAATCTCCGTGTCCCTTATGACCATCGTCGTGTCTCTTATGACCATCGCCGTGTCCCTTATGACCATCGCCGTGTCCCTTATGACCATCGTCGTGTCCCTTATGACCATCGTCGTGTCCCTTATGACCATCGTCGTGTCTCTTATGACAATCGTCGTGTCCCTTATGACAATCGTCGTGTCCCTTATGACAATCTTCGTGTCCCTTATGACAATCTTCGTGTCCCTTATGACAATCTTCGTGTCCCTTATGACCATCGTCGTGTCCCTTATGACCATCGTCGTGTCCCTTATGACAATCTTCGTGTCCCTTATGACCATCGTCGTGTCCCTTATGACAATCTTCGTGTCCCTTATGACAATCGTCGTGTCCCTTATGACAATCTTCGTGTCTCTTATGACAATCTCCGTGTCCCTTATGACAATCGTCGTGTCCCTTATGACAATCTCCGTGTCCCTTATGACAATCGTCGTGTCCCTTATGACAATCGTCGTGTCCCTCATGACAATCGTCGTGTCCCTTATGACAATCGTCGTGTCCCTTATGACAATCTTCGTGTCTCTTATGACAATCTTCGTGTCCCTTATGACAATCTCCGTGTCCCTTATGACCATCGTCGTGTCTCTTATGACAATCTTCGTGTCCCTTATGACAATCTTTGTGTCTCTTATGACAATCTTCGTGTCCCTTATGACAATCTTCGTGCCCCTTATGACAATCTTCGTGTCCCTTATGACAATCGTCGTGTCCCTTATGACAATCTTCGTGTCTCTTATGACAATCTTCGTGTCCCTTATGACAATCTTTGTGTCTCTTATGACAATCTTTGTGTCTCTTATGACAATCGTCGTGTCCCTTATGACAATCGTCGTGTCCCTTATGACAATCGTCGTGTCCCTTATGACAATCGTCGTGTCCCTTATGACAATCGTCGTGTCCCTTATGACAATCGTCGTGTCCCTTATGACAATCGTCGTGTCCCTTATGACAATCTCCGTGTCCCTTATGACAATCGTCGTGTCCCTTATGACAATCGTCGTGTCCCTCATGACAATCGTCGTGTCCCTTATGACAATCGTCGTGTCCCTTATGACAATCTTCGTGTCTCTTATGACAATCTTCGTGTCCCTTATGACAATCTCCGTGTCCCTTATGACCATCGTCGTGTCTCTTATGACCATCGCCGTGTCCCTTATGACCATCGCCGTGTCCCTTATGACCATCGCCGTGTCCCTTATGACCATCGTCGTGTCCCTTATGACCATCGTCGTGTCCCTTATGACCATCGTCGTGTCCCTTATGACCATCGTCGTGTCCCTTATGACAATCGTCGTGTCCCTTATGACAATCTTCGTGTCCCTTATGACAATCTTCGTGTCCCTTATGACAATCTTCGTGTCCCTTATGACCATCGCCGTGTCCCTTATGACCATCGTCGTGTCCCTTATGACCATCGTCGTGTCCCTTATGACAATCGTCGTGTCCCTTATGACAATCGTCGTGTCCCTTATGACAATCTTCGTGTCCCTTATGACCATCGTCGTGTCCCTTATGACAATCTTCGTGTCCCTTATGACCATCGTCGTGTCCCTTATGACAATCGTCGTGTCCCTTATGACCATCGTCGTGTCCCTTATGACCATCGTCGTGTCCCTTATGACCATCGTCGTGTCCCTTATGACCATCGTCGTGTCCCTTATGACCATCGTCGTGTCCCTTATGACCATCGTCGTGTCCCTTATGACAATCTTCGTGTCCCTTATGACAATCGTCGTGTCTCTTATGACAATCTTCGTGTCTCTTATGACAATCTCCGTGTCCCTTATGACAATCGTCGTGTCCCTTATGACAATCTCCGTGTCCCTTATGACAATCGTCGTGTCCCTTATGACAATCGTCGTGTCCCTTATGACAATCTTCGTGTCTCTTATGACAATCTTCGTGTCCCTTATGACAATCTCCGTGTCCCTTATGACAATCGTCGTGTCCCTTATGACAATCTCCGTGTCTCTTATGACAATCGTCGTGTCTCTTATGACAATCGTCGTGTCTCTTATGACAATCGTCGTGTCTCTTATGACAATCTTCGTGTCCCTTATGACCATCGTCGTGTCCCTTATGACAATCTCCGTGTCTCTTATGACAATCGTCGTGTCTCTTATGACCATCGTCGTGTCCCTTATGACAATCTTCGTGTCCCTTATGACAATCTTCGTGTCTCTTATGATAATCTTCGTGTCCCTTATGACAATCTTCGTGTCCCTTATGAACATCGTCGTGTCCCTTATGACCATCGTCGTGTCCCTTATGACCATCGTCGTGTCCCTTATGACAATCGTCGTGTCTCTTATGACCATCGTCGTGTCCCTTATGACAATCTCCGTGTCCCTTATGACAATCTTTGTGTCTCTTATGACAATCTTCGTGTCCCTTATGACCATCGTCGTGTCCCTTATGACAATCTTTGTGTCTCTTATGACAATCTTCGTGTCCCTTATGACCATCGTCGTGTCCCTTATGACCATCGTCGTGTCCCTTATGACCATCGTCGTGTCTCTTATGACCATCGTCGTGTCCCTTATGACCATCGTCGTGTCTCTTATGACAATCTTCGTGTCCCTTATGACAATCTCCGTGTCCCTTATGACAATCTCCGTGTCCCTTATGACAATCGTCGTGTCCCTTATGACAATCGTCGTGTCCCTTATGACAATCGTCGTGTCCCTTATGACAATCGTCGTGTCCCTTATGACCATCGTCGTGTCTCTTATGACCATCGTCGTGTCCCTTATGACAATCTCCGTGTCCCTTATGACAATCTCCGTGTCCCTTATGACAATCTTTGTGTCCCTTATGACCATCGTCGTGTCTCTTATGACAATCTTCGTGTCCCTTATGACCATCGTCGTGTCCCTTATGACAATCTTCGTGTCCCTTATGACCATCGTCGTGTCCCTTATGACAATCTTCGTGTCCCTTATGACAATCGTCGTGTCTCTTATGACAATCTTCGTGTCTCTTATGACAATCTCCGTGTCCCTTATGACAATCGTCGTGTCCCTTATGACAATCTCCGTGTCCCTTATGACAATCGTCGTGTCCCTTATGACAATCGTCGTGTCCCTCATGACAATCGTCGTGTCCCTTATGACAATCGTCGTGTCCCTTATGACAATCTTCGTGTCTCTTATGACAATCTTCGTGTCCCTTATGACAATCTCCGTGTCCCTTATGACCATCGTCGTGTCTCTTATGACCATCGCCGTGTCCCTTATGACCATCGTCGTGTCCCTTATGACCATCGTCGTGTCCCTTATGACCATCGTCGTGTCTCTTATGACCATCGTCGTGTCCCTTATGACAATCTTCGTGTCTCTTATGACAATCGTCGTGTCCCTTATGACAATCGTCGTGTCCCTTATGACAATCTTCGTGTCCCTTATGACAATCTTCGTGTCCCTTATGACAATCTCCGTGTCCCTTATGACAATCTCCGTGTCCCTTATGACAATCGTCGTGTCTCTTATGACCATCGTCGTGTCCCTTATGACAATCTTCGTGTCCCTTATGACAATCTTCGTGTCCCTTATGACCATCGTCGTGTCCCTTATGACCATCGTCGTGTCCCTTATGACAATCTTCGTGTCCCTTATGACAATCTTCGTGTCTCTTATGACAATCTTCGTGTCTCTTATGACAATCTTTGTGTCTCTTATGACAATCGTCGTGTCTCTTATGACAATCGTCGTGTCCCTTATGACAATCGTCGTGTCCCTTATGACAATCGTCGTGTCCCTTATGACAATCGTCGTGTCCCTTATGACAATCGTCGTGTCCCTTATGACAATCTTCGTGTCCCTTATGACAATCTTCGTGTCCCTTATGACAATCTCCGTGTCCCTTATGACAATCTCCGTGTCTCTTATGACAATCGTCGTGTCTCTTATGACAATCGTCGTGTCTCTTATGACAATCGTCGTGTCTCTTATGACAATCGTCGTGTCTCTTATGACAATCGTCGTGTCTCTTATGACAATCTTCGTGTCCCTTATGACCATCGTCGTGTCCCTTATGACAATCTCCGTGTCTCTTATGACAATCGTCGTGTCTCTTATGACCATCGTCGTGTCCCTTATGACCATCGTCGTGTCCCTTATGACCATCGTCGTGTCCCTTATGACAATCTTCGTGTCCCTTATGACAATCTTCGTGTCTCTTATGACAATCTTCGTGTCCCTTATGACAATCTTCGTGTCCCTTATGACAATCTTCGTGTCCCTTATGACCATCGTCGTGTCCCTTATGACCATCGTCGTGTCCCTTATGACAATCTTCGTGTCCCTTATGACCATCGTCGTGTCCCTTATGACAATCTTCGTGTCTCTTATGACCATCGTCGTGTCCCTTATGACAATCTTCGTGTCTCTTATGACAATCTTCGTGTCCCTTATGACAATCTTCGTGTCCCTTATGACAATCTTCGTGTCCCTTATGACCATCGTCGTGTCCCTTATGACCATCGTCGTGTCCCTTATGACAATCTTCGTGTCCCTTATGACCATCGTCGTGTCCCTTATGACCATCGTCGTGTCCCTTATGACAATCTTCGTGTCCCTTATGACAATCGTCGTGTCCCTTATGACAATCTTCGTGTCTCTTATGACAATCTCCGTGTCCCTTATGACAATCGTCGTGTCCCTTATGACAATCTCCGTGTCCCTTATGACAATCGTCGTGTCCCTTATGACAATCGTCGTGTCCCTCATGACAATCGTCGTGTCCCTTATGACAATCGTCGTGTCCCTTATGACAATCTTCGTGTCTCTTATGACAATCTTCGTGTCCCTTATGACAATCTCCGTGTCCCTTATGACCATCGTCGTGTCTCTTATGACCATCGCCGTGTCCCTTATGACAATCTTCGTGTCCCTTATGACCATCGCCGTGTCCCTTATGACCATCGTCGTGTCCCTTATGACCATCGTCGTGTCCCTTATGACCATCGTCGTGTCTCTTATGACAATCGTCGTGTCCCTTATGACAATCGTCGTGTCCCTTATGACAATCGTCGTGTCCCTTATGACAATCTTCGTGTCCCTTATGACAATCTTCGTGTCCCTTATGACCATCGTCGTGTCCCTTATGACCATCGTCGTGTCCCTTATGACAATCTTCGTGTCCCTTATGACCATCGTCGTGTCCCTTATGACAATCTTCGTGTCCCTTATGACAATCGTCGTGTCCCTTATGACAATCTTCGTGTCTCTTATGACAATCTCCGTGTCCCTTATGACAATCGTCGTGTCCCTTATGACAATCTCCGTGTCCCTTATGACAATCGTCGTGTCCCTTATGACAATCGTCGTGTCCCTCATGACAATCGTCGTGTCCCTTATGACAATCGTCGTGTCCCTTATGACAATCTTCGTGTCTCTTATGACAATCTTCGTGTCCCTTATGACAATCTCCGTGTCCCTTATGACCATCGTCGTGTCTCTTATGACAATCTTCGTGTCCCTTATGACAATCTTTGTGTCTCTTATGACAATCTTCGTGTCCCTTATGACAATCTTCGTGCCCCTTATGACAATCTTCGTGTCCCTTATGACAATCGTCGTGTCCCTTATGACAATCTTCGTGTCTCTTATGACAATCTTCGTGTCCCTTATGACAATCTTTGTGTCTCTTATGACAATCTTTGTGTCTCTTATGACAATCGTCGTGTCCCTTATGACAATCGTCGTGTCCCTTATGACAATCGTCGTGTCCCTTATGACAATCGTCGTGTCCCTTATGACAATCGTCGTGTCCCTTATGACAATCGTCGTGTCCCTTATGACAATCTTCGTGTCCCTTATGACAATCTTCGTGCCCCTTATGACAATCTTCGTGCCCCTTATGACAATCTTCGTGTCCCTTATGACAATCGTCGTGTCCCTTATGACAATCTTCGTGTCTCTTATGACAATCTCCGTGTCCCTTATGACAATCGTCGTGTCCCTTATGACAATCGTCGTGTCCCTTATGACAATCGTCGTGTCCCTTATGACAATCGTCGTGTCCCTCATGACAATCGTCGTGTCCCTTATGACAATCGTCGTGTCCCTTATGACAATCTTCGTGTCTCTTATGACAATCTTCGTGTCCCTTATGACAATCTCCGTGTCCCTTATGACCATCGTCGTGTCTCTTATGACCATCGCCGTGTCCCTTATGACCATCGCCGTGTCCCTTATGACCATCGTCGTGTCCCTTATGACCATCGTCGTGTCCCTTATGACCATCGTCGTGTCCCTTATGACCATCGTCGTGTCCCTTATGACAATCGTCGTGTCCCTTATGACAATCTTCGTGTCCCTTATGACAATCGTCGTGTCCCTTATGACAATCTTCGTGTCTCTTATGACAATCTTCGTGTCCCTTATGACAATCTTCGTGTCCCTTATGACAATCGTCGTGTCCCTTATGACAATCTTCGTGTCCCTTATGACAATCTTCGTGTCCCTTATGACAATCTTCGTGTCCCTTATGACAATCTTCGTGTCCCTTATGACAATCTTCGTGCCCCTTATGACAATCTTCGTGCCCCTTATGACAATCTTCGTGTCCCTTATGACAATCTTCGTGCCCCTTATGACAATCTTCGTGTCCCTTATGACAATCTTCGTGTCCCTTATGACAATCTTCGTGTCCCTTATGACAATCGTCGTGTCCCTTATGACAATCTTTGTGTCTCTTATGACAATCTTTGTGTCTCTTATGACAATCTTCGTGTCTCTTATGACAATCTTCGTGTCTCTTATGTCAATCTTCGTGTCCCTTTATGACCATCTTCGTGTCCCTTATGACCATCTTCGTGTCCCTTATGACCATCTTCGTGTCCCTTATGACCATCTTCGTGTCCCTTATGACCATCTTCGTGTCCCTTATGACCATCTTCGTGTCCCTTATGACCATCTTCGTGTCCCTTATGACCATCTTCGTGTCCCTTATGACCATCTTCGTGTCCCTTATGACCATCGTCGTGTCCCTTATGACCATCGTCGTGTCCCTTATGACCATCGTCGTGTCCCTTATGACCATCGTCGTGTCCCTTATGACCATCGTCGTGTCCCTTATGACCATCGTCGTGTCCCTTATGACAATCTTCGTGTCCCTTATGTGACAGCAGGAAGGTAAAGTCACCTGGTTGCATCCAGGGGGGTAGGTATATTTCTCCCAGATTCAGGCTTTATGCCGACTTATACAACTAGGGAGAGAGTTGATGAAGCCCAGCTGAGGCTAGTGGGCTCATGGATGATTCATACCTCTAGGGAGAGTGCTGGGCGTCGTGCAGGCAGGGAGTTGATGAGACCAGCTGAAGCTTGTCAGCTCGTTTAAGGCCTCTATAAAAACTCCCAGCTTCATTAGGTGTTTGCTCATGCCTGGAACCAGACCTGTGTGGACTGTCTAGGGAGAGTGAACCCCTGTGCGGTGAGACAAAGCCTGTGTGGCTATTTGTTTGGACATTTACTAAACCAGGGACTTAGGGACTAGGACAGCACCAGGCTGATCCCAGTTGTTAGTTAGGAAACCTGCATGTTTAGTCAGAGATCAAGCTGACCAGGGTTTATTTTGTTTGTTTCTTTTTGCTTTGCTGTGTTTTTTGTCACTGTAAATAGAGAAATAAACCGCACCTTTTTGATCTTGAAAACCACAACCTCCGTCTGCTGGGCCTGTTTTTGTGTGGGGAGCCCATCCAGGGGATCACACACACCCGCTGCCGAGCTAACCCCCTCACAGTTGGTGGAGAACCAGTGGCAGTTTTTTTTTAAGCCAGCATGGAGGAGATACTGAAACAGCTGGCTCTAGCAAATGCCAATCAACAGCAGAGCCTTGCAGCTCAACAACAGAGCTTCGCAGCCCAGCAGCAAGCTCATCAACAGAGCCTAGCAGCCCAGCAGCAATCTGAGGCCCGCTTCATAGACCTGTTACAGAAGCAAGAGCAGAGACTACAACAACAGATGGAAGCAGTAATGCAGCAACGTCCGCAGACCAGTGAGGAAAGCCGTCCCACTAATACCGCGTCCTTTGGGGTGAGTCGTTTATTGACAAAAATGACTGGAGAGGATGATCCAGAGGTATTTTTGACCACATTTGAAAGGACTGCTGAAAGAGAAAAGTGGCCTGAGGAGCAGTGGGCTGGACTGGTGGCTCCTCTGTTAACTGGTGAATCACAGAAAGCTTACTATGACCTAGAGCCTGACCAAGCAAAAGACTATGTGATGCTAAAAGCTGAAATATTGGCAAGGCTGGGTGTCACCCTGGCTGTCCGGGCTCAGCGTGTGCATAACTGGACTTTCCAGCTTGGAAAACCCCCCAGGTCTCAAATGTATGATCTCATTCACCTGAGCAGGAAGTGGCTACAGCCAGAGACTTTGTCCGCACCAGAGATTGTGGAACGTGTTGTAATGGATCGGTTTTTGAGAGCTCTTCCTATTGCCATCCAAAAGTGGGTAAGCCATGGAGACCCAGAGACGGCCGGTGGTCTTGTGGATCGTGTAGAGAAATACTTGGCTACAGAGAACCTGACGGCCTCTTCCAGAGACTCTCGGACTTTCCACCCTAAGACCAGACCATCCCCAGGGGCGGATAAGAGGATTCCAAGGGGTGAGGGTGGAGAGAGTGAGAGGGTGGGAGCTCTACCCAAAGTTTGGCGAGAACAGCCTGGGAAGTCAGGGGCTCAAGAGGCAGCCAAATGGATTGTTTGCTACCGCTGCCGGCAAGCGGGACATATTGCAGCAAATTGCCCGGTTGTGGAGGAACCCATGCAATGTGACTTTCTGACGGACAGACGTCAGTCGCTGTGTGCGACAGTCGCATGCACTGCCATTCGGGGAACTGAGAAACATTTATGCAAAATGTGTATTAATGGTAGAAATGTTGTGGTATTGCTGGATTCAGGTAGCCTTGTGACCCTGATAAAGGCTGAATTAGTTAAAACAGAGGTCTCTGGGAATAGCAAGGTAGCTGTTATTTGTGTGCATGGGGACACCCGAGAGTATCCAGTGACTACAGTGTGTTTCAAGACCCCCAAAGGTACCCTCTCTCATCCAGTGGGGTTAGTATCTCAATTACCGCATGATGCCATTGTGGGAAGGGATTTTCCGAAGTTCTGGGAACTGTGGGATGATCCTGAGCCCCCCACTGGTGCCCCTATGTACCAGGAAGGTGATAGCCAGAACTCCTCTGAGAGTGGTGAGGACTCTCCAGAATTTCCCTTGTCAGTATTGGCAGGCGAGACTCAAGAAACTGGAGAGGAGCCCACCTCAGACGAAAACCTACCGTCTGTGGAGTTTTCTGATCTTGAGGTTCACAGGGAAAATTTTGCCACAGAACAGTTAAAAGACCCCGCCCTAATAAAGGCACAGGAAAACGTAGTGGAAATAGATGGCGAGTTAGTGAACCCAGATAATACCTGCACTTACCCATACTTCAGCGTAGAGAAGGACCTACTGTATCGGGTGGCAAAAAGGGCAGAAGAAACCGTTGAGCAGCTTGTGGTGCCCAAACCTTACAGGAAGTTGGTGTTGGCCCATGGGCACATTCTTGGAGGTCATCTGGGGACAGAGAAAACCCGAGAGAGGGTATTACAGAGATTCTATTGGCCTGGGGTGATGAAGGACATAGAAAATTATTGTTC
This sequence comes from Rana muscosa, assembly GCA_029206835.1. Classification (NCBI taxonomy): domain Eukaryota; kingdom Metazoa; phylum Chordata; class Amphibia; order Anura; family Ranidae; genus Rana; species Rana muscosa. The sequence continues at coordinate 227,449 of JARGYO010005615.1, read as the reverse complement.
CTCCTGCCCTGTGTGTCAGAGGTCGGCCCCGATGCCACATTTCCGTAGCCCGCTGGTCCCTCTACCCATCATTGAGGTCCCGTTTGAGAGGATCGCAATGGATTTGGTAGGTCCTATAATCAAGTCCGCTAGGGGGCACCAGTACATATTAGTTATAATGGACTATGCCACCCGTTATCCAGAAGCGATCCCTCTCCGAAATACCTCGGCCAAAACCATAGCCAAAGAGCTATCTCTTGTTTTTAGCCGGGTGGGTATTTGTAAAGAACTGCTTACGGACCAAGGTACACCCTTTATGTCCCGGGTTATGAAAGAGCTGTGTAAATTGTTCAAAGTGACGCAATTGCGTACGTCTGTGTATCACCCCCAAACCGATGGGCTGGTTGAAAGATTCAACAAAACCCTAAAACAAATGTTGAAGAAAGTGGTGGATAGAGATGGAAAGGATTGGGACTGTCTACTTCCTTATTTGATGTTTGCTATTAGGGAGGTGCCCCAATCCTCTACGGGATTCTCCCCCTTTGAGTTACTGTATGGGAGACACCCAAGAGGGCTGTTGGATATTGCCAAGGAAACTTGGGAAAGTGAGAGTTCTCCCCACAGGAGTGTGATTGAGCATGTCGCCCTGATGCAAGATCGAATTGCACAGGTAATGCCCATCGTGAAGGAACATTTGGCCCAAGCGCAGTTGGCACAGCAGAGAGTGTACAACCGTGGAGCCAAGACCCGTACCTTTTCCCCGGGGGATAGGATATTGGTACTTATCCCTACGGTTGAAAGTAAATTCCTTGCCAAATGGCAAGGCCCCTACGAGATAATGGAAAAAGTGAGCGAAGTGAATTACAAGGTCAGACAACCAGGAAGGCGAAAGCCCGAACAGATCTATCACGTTAATCTGTTGAAAGCCTGGAGGGATAGAGAGTCCCTAGTCGCAGAAACTTGGTCACCAGCTCAAACTGGTTGCGTGATTCCGGAGGTTGGAATAGCAGCCACCTTGTCACAACCCCAACAACAGGAGGTTAAGGAGTTTGTGCTTCGCAACAAGGAGGTGTTCTCTGAGCTGCCGGGACAAACATCTGGGGTAGAGCATGATATTATTACCCCGCCCGGTGAAAGGGTGAAGTTAAAACCCTATCGGATCCCAGAGGCCCGACGGGAGGCAATACGGGAGGAAGTACAGAAAATGCTGAACTTAGGGGTGATAGAGGAGTCCCAAAGTGATTGATCTAGTCCCATTATGTTGGTGCCTAAACCGGATGGGAGCTGGCGATTTTGTAACTTTTTTCGTCAGTTGAACAAAGTTACAAAATTTGACACCTACCCCATGCCACGTATAGATGAGTTGATCGACCGGCTGGGAACAGCCCGATACATGACGACTCTTGACCTCACAAAAGGGTATTGGCAAATTCCCCTGGCCAAGTCGGCCAAAGAGAAAACCGCATTTGTAACCCCAGACGGGGCGTTCCAATATAAGAGAATGCCGTTCGGGTTACAGAATGCGCCGGCCACATTCCAGCGGAAAATGGACCAGATACTGAGGCCCCATCGGAAGTATGCTGTGGCTTACCTGGATGACGTAATTGTCCATAGCACAGATTGGGCCTCACATCTGCCAAAAGTGCAAGCAGTCCTAGACTCTATCCGGGAAGCGGGGTTTACGGCTAACCCCAAGAAGTGTACCATTGGGCAGGAGGAGGCCAAATATCTTGGGTACACCATTGGCAGGGGAGTAATAAAACCCCAACTCAACAAAGTCGAGGCCATCCAGAGTTGGCCACGTCCCAACAGCAAGAAGCAGGTACGAGCCTTTCTGGGAATCGCGGGTTATTATCGGCGCTTCATTCCCCACTTTGCTTCTAAGGCTGTGCCCCTAACCAACCTGACGAAAGGGAAAGGGTCGGTCATGATTAAATGGACCCCCGAGGCTGAGGCAGCGTTCCAATTCTTGAAACAAGCCTTATGTAGCCAGCCAGTGTTGTACTCACCCGACTTCTCTAAAGACTTTGTCGTACAAAGTGATGCGTCAGATGTGGGGTTAGGAGCAGTATTGTCCCAGGTCTGGAACGGGGAAGAGCACCCAGTCATTTACCTCAGCAGGAAGTTGAAGTCCCATGAGGTAAATTACGCCACGGTTGAAAAGGAGTGTTTAGCGGTGAAGTGGGCTCTAGATTCCCTTCGGTACTATCTGCTAGGTAGGCACTTTGACATGGTTACGGATCACGCTCCGTTAAAGTGGATGGCTCAAAACAAGGAGACAAATAGAAGAGTAAATAGGTGGTTCCTGGCCCTACAGGAATTCAACTTCACAGTAAAGCATCGCCCTGGCGTTCAAATGGGGAATGTGGATGCTTTGTCTCGAGTACATGAATGCCTGATTGCTGGTGTTCCAACCCCAAGGTTAAAACAAGAGGGGGGGGGTATGTGACAGCAGGAAGGTAAAGTCACCTAGTTGCATCCAGGGGGGTAGGTATATTTCTCCCAGATTCAGGCTTTATGCCGACTTATACAACTAGGGAGAGAGTTGATGAAGCCCAGCTGAGGCTAGTGGGCTCATGGATGATTCATACCTCTAGGGAGAGTGCTGGGCGTCGTGCAGGCAGGGAGTTGATGAGACCAGCTGAAGCTTGTCAGCTCGTTTAAGGCCTCTATAAAAACTCCCAGCTTCATTAGGTGTTTGCTCATGCCTGGAACCAGACCTGTGTGGACTGTCTAGGGAGAGTGAACCCCTGTGCGGTGAGACAAAGCCTGTGTGGCTATTTGTTTGGACATTTACTAAACCACGGACTTAGGGACTAGGACAGCACCAGGCTGATCCCAGTTGTTAGTTAGGAAACCTGCATGTTTAGTCAGAGGTCAAGCTGACCAGGATTTATTTTGTTTATGTTTCTTTTTGCTTTGCTGTGTTTTTTGTCACTGTAAATAGAGAAATAAACCGCACCTTTTTGATCTTGAAAACCACAACCTCCGTCTGCTGGGCCTGTTTTTGTGTGGGGAGCCCATCCAGGGGATCACACACACCCGCTGCCGAGCTAACCCCCTCACACTTATGACAATCTTCGTGTCCCTTATGACAATCGTCGTGTCCCTTATGACAATCTCCGTGTCCCTTATGACAATCGTCGTGTCCCTTATGACAATCTTCGTGTCCCTTATGACAATCGTCGTGTCCCTTATGACAATCTCCGTGTCTCTTATGACAATCTCCGTGTCTCTTATGACAATCGTCGTGTCCCTTATGACAATCGTCGTGTCCCTTATGACACTCTTCGTGTCCCTTATGACAATCTTTGTGTCCCTTATGACAATCTTTGTGTCTCTTATGACAATCTCCGTGTCTCTTATGACAATCTCCGTGTCTCTTATGACAATCGTCGTGTCTCTTATGACAATCTCCGTGTCTCTTATGACAATCTTCGTGTCCCTTATGACCATCGTCGTGTCCCTTATGACCATCGTCGTGTCCCTTATGACCATCGTCGTGTCCCTTATGACAATCTTCGTGTCCCTTATGACCATCGTCGTGTCCCTTATGACCATCGTCGTGTCCCTTATGACCATCGTCGTGTCCCTTATGACAATCTTTGTGTCTCTTATGACAATCTCCGTGTCTCTTATGACAATCTCCGTGTCTCTTATGACAATCTCCGTGTCTCTTATGACAATCGTCGTGTCTCTTATGACAATCTCCGTGTCTCTTATGACAATCTCCGTGTCTCTTATGACAATCTCCGTGTCTCTTATGACAATCTTCGTGTCCCTTATGACACTCTTCGTGTCCCTTATGACAATCTTCGTGTCCCTTATGACCATCGTCGTGTCCCTTATGACAATCTTTGTGTCCCTTATGACAATCTTTGTGTCTCTTATGACAATCTCCGTGTCTCTTATGACAATCTCCGTGTCTCTTATGACAATCGTCGTGTCTCTTATGACAATCGTCGTGTCTCTTATGACAATCTCCGTGTCTCTTATGACAATCTCCGTGTCTCTTATGACAATCTTCGTGTCCCTTATGACCATCGTCGTGTCCCTTATGACCATCGTCGTGTCCCTTATGACCATCGTCGTGTCCCTTATGACCATCGTCGTGTCCCTTATGACCATCGTCGTGTCCCTTATGACCATCGTCGTGTCCCTTATGACCATCGTCGTGTCCCTTATGACAATCTTTGTGTCTCTTATGACAATCTTCGTGTCCCTTATGACCATCGTCGTGTCCCTTATGACCATCGTCGTGTCCCTTATGACAATCTCCTTGTTCTGCTAAAATAAAAAAATAATTTTAACCAAAACTGTATATAAATCTGAGGTTCTTTTAGGAATGTCGGGGCTTTTATAACTTGGGTGCTCAGGACAAGCGCATGCTGAGCAGACAAATCACGCTCCGCTGTCCGCTCTGTTAAAGGAAAAGTTCACCTTTTATAAAATATAATAAATGCACATTTTCTGCAGGTAAAGAAATGTTAATTTTCTATTTTTTGAGGATCCTGGAAAGCATTGCAGCCATGATGAGCTGATGGCTGGTGCTATGCAGGACTCCTGCAGACTGTCCGTGGAATCTGTCTGTACATTATACGGGAAGGCAGTTACAGTGACAGGAAGAACCAATCATCTACCAGCGGTGTGGGAGTTCAGTGAAAACTACAAGCCGACATCGGCAAAGGACCGAACTTTGTGAATGAATGGCACGACCGCGCTCTTTTCATAAAGGGACGGCCGGTACGGGGAACTTCTCCCCGCACTGCTGTCACACAGAGGACTCGGATCTTAGAGCCGCTACAGGAACATGTAACATCTTCCTGAACGTGAACTTTTAACCCTTTCACTGCCAGAGCTGTTTTTGCTTTTTTTTTTGCACACATTTAAAAAATAATTTTAGGCCTAAAGATTATATAAAACCCCCAAAACATGATATATTTTCTGAAAGCAGACACCCTAGGGAATGAAATAGTGGTAGTTCCATTTTTTATGTCACACGATATTACCGCAAAAGTCTACGAAACACAAAATTCCAGTGAAAAAACACACTAAAGCTAATTTTAGGGGCATAAAAATGCAATAAATTATCTATTTTTTTGGTAAAATATAAAAGCCGAGGTTGCACAGAGTAAAAAGATATCCAACATATCAATCCTTAAATTTGTGTGTGCCTGTGGAATGGGGCCAATCTTCAGTACCCCATATTTTCTATAGGCGATGCTTTAAAAGCCCCCTATAGATCATCAGTTTAGTGTTACGGAGGAGGTCTGGTAATAGAATTATCGCTCTCATTCCGGTGTGTGGCGATATGTAACGTGTATCGCAATCAACATTTTCAGGCGTAGGCGCCCCAATGTGTGAGTTTGTATATGTGAGGGTGGGGGGCATCAAATTTTTTTTTTTTGGGGGGGGGGTTATGTGTTTGGGTGATACTTTAATTTTGTACAAGTAAAAAAAAAAAATTTAACTTTTTTTTTTTTTTCTTGCACGTGCTGCTAATCTTTATAACCCATGACCAGCTGACTTTGCAAGCTACTGTCACACCGCCATGTATCACCGTCTCCTTGTTATGCTCCCCAAGCGTTGTGTAAGTGGCACAGAGGATGATTTACAATGTTATAAAATTAATAGATTGCTATGTATTTATATTCTGTAAGATTTTTTTTAGTTAGGCTGATTTTTATTTGCTGCCAAGGCATAAAAGGTCCTGATGAAGCTTATTGATGTGAAACGCGTAAATCTCATGGACAATTCACCAAAGCTAAATAAATCATTACGAATATATATATATATATATATATATATATATATATGTCCTAATGTTTGATGATGTGTTAAAACCACATGGGAACAAATCCATTTTAATATTTGTAAGATTTTATATTTTATGTAAGTTTTATGTTTGGCCTTTTTCATACCAAGTCCGACTTACAAGGTTCTTTTTTGAAATGATAAATATTATGGATGTGGTACATTTTACAGTAGCCAAATCTTCCTCTTTTTTTAAATATAAAAAAAAAAAATAATGTTGAACGCATGTGACCGGCATTCGCCCAGCTGTGATGAATATTAGATGTATTTTATTTCATATGGTATGTGCTCACACTGATGCAACTCCAGCTTTAATCGCAATACTGAAAAGTGTTTTTCCTATGCCTTTTTAACCCTGGTATGCTTTTATGTTTAACAATCTGTAGACTGTCCACATACCTTGCTTTTGTTTTCGTTTTCCTCCTTATGCCTTACCTCTAAATTATGGCCTTTTCTTATCTCTATTAGCTGTCCACTTTTAAGTCTGTTTCTTAAGTGAGAATTTTGCCCTGCATAGCCAGACATTTTTTATTACCGCCTTAATTAGTAATTAGAAGAACATCCCCCCCCCCCCCCCCCATTCCTAGCAGTATATAACTAAGCATCTCTTGGGAAAGGCACGTTTGCCAAGGGGTGGCACGTTTGCAGATTGGGTTCTTTCTCAAAGTGGGGGTATTTCTATAAGTGGAAGCACTTCTGACTCTGCACAAGGCAAACGGACACAAGAAAACGCCTTAAACTTCAAAACAGGGGACCTTGTTTACATTTTCAGCTCTTCTTCCCCCTTCTAAAATGCACTGTCTACCACTCCTTCTGACAGCTGTGTCTTTTATCCTTAAACTAACTCTCCTGCACACCTCTCCTCCACCCCACAACTTATATATATATATATATATATATATATATATATATATATATATATATATATATATATCACCATCACTTCTGTCCTCTCCTTATTACTGCACCCACCAACTCCTGCTAATTTTAAATCCACACACCCAATACTCCAGACCACTGGGGCATGTCCCTTCACATAAATCACACTCCCACATTACCTCCCTCACCCTTCTGCTTCTCCTATCCTCTGGTGATGTATCCCCAAACCCTGGGCCTCCTTCATCTAACTGTGCTCAACGCACCCATTACCCTACACCAGAGGTCTCAAACTGGCGGCCCTCCAGCTGTTGCAAAACTACAAGTCCCATGAGGCATTGCAAGGCTGACAGTTACAAGCATGACTCCCACAGGCAGAGGCATGATGGGACTTGTAGTTTTGCAACAGCTGGAGGGCCACCAGTTTGAGACCCCTGCCCTACACCCTCTGGCTGCAGCCGCAATGCACACAATCTAGTTTCCATTTCTCTTCTTCCCAAGACCAGACTCCCTTTCTCTTGCGCCCTTTGGAACGCTCGCTCTGTCTGTAATAAACTCACCTCCCTCCACGATCTCTTTATCGCTAACTCATTTAATCTACTCGCCGTCACCGAAACCTGGCTTCACGAATCCAACACTGCGGCTGCTCTTTCCCACGGTGGTCTTCTCTGGACTCACTCCCACAGACCCAGTGGACGCAAAGGAGGGGGTGTTGGAATCCTCTTAGCCCCACATAGCACCCTTTAGGTTCTTCACCCACCTCCCTCTCTGTCACTCTCCTCATTTGAGGTGCACTGTATTCGTCTCTTCTCCCCAGTCTCTCTTAGGATAGCTGTGATATACCAGCCCCCTGGACCAGTATCAACCTTTCTTGATGACTTCTCTGCCTGGCTACCCTACTTTCTCTCTTCTGAAATCCCCACAATCATCCTCAGGGACTTTAACATCCCTACTAATACCAACATTCCTGCAACTTCCAAACTTCTCAGTCTAACCTCCTCCTGGTACCTGAAGCAATGGATACAGGCTCCTACTCACTCTGAAGGCAATACCCTTGACCTCGTCTTCTCCCACCTATGCACTCCATTCAACCTCTCCAACTATCCTTACCCCCTCTCTGATCACCACCTTATTAATTTCACACTCTCCCTCTCCCTCCGCCTCCTCTCCCTCCAAACGCCTAACTGTTAAGCCCTGTACACACGATCGGATTTCCTATGGTTTTTAAACCGATGGATTTTTCCATCGGAAAACCGATGAAGCTGACTTCCATCAGTCTTGCCTACACACCATCAGTCAAAAAACCGACCGTTCCAAACGCGGTGACGTAAAACACTCCGATGAGCCGAGAAAAATGAAGTTCAATGCTTCTGAGCATGCGTCGACTTGATTCTGAGCATGCGTGGGTTTTTTAACCGATGGACTTGCCCATAGATGATCGGAATTTGCTATCGGTTTTTTATCCATCGGAATTTTTTTTAAAACATGTTCTATTTTTTGACACCGATGGAAAAAAGACTGATGGGGCCCATACACGATCGGTTTGTCCGATGAAAAAAAATCCACCGGACTGTTTTCATCGGTAAAACCGATCGTGTGTACGCGGCTATACCCGTAGAAACCTTCGCCATATCAACCCTTCTCTTCTATACTCTGCGTCTGACCACCTCTATGACAAAATCGCACCACTGTCCTGCACCGACCTAGCCACTTCTGTCTACAACACTTCACTTCTAGCCTCACTGGACACACTGGCCCCCCTCACTACAAACAGAATCAGGCCCCGTCCCCTTCAACCCTGGCAAACGGACGATATCAGAAGTCTGAAAAAACACAGCCGTGCTCTTGAGCGCCAGTGGCGTAAGACTAAGTCCCAGACAGATTTCAGCCAGTATAAATCTTCCCTCCAAAAATACAATTCCACCCTCCTCACTGCCAAGCAGACCTATTTCATCACCCTCATTAAAAACTTATCATCCCGTCCCCGTCAACTCTTCTCTACCTTCAACTCTCTACTTCGTCCTCCACTGACTCCACCCACCAACTCACTCACCGCCCAGGAGATCGCCAATCACTTCAAACAGAAGATTGATACAATTCGTGAGGAGATCTCTACAGTTCAGATACCCTCCATGCTTTACACCTCATGTTCACAGGTACAATCATTACTCCCCTCTTTCAACCCCACCACTATTGACGAGGTTGCTAAATGACTTGCCAATGTCCATCTTACCACCTGCCCTCTGGATCCTGTTCCCTCGCAAATGCTATGTTCACCCTCTGGCTCTATTCTACACTCTCTAACCCACATCTTTAATCTCTCCCTCTCTTCTGGCATCTTCCCTAACTCTCTAAAACATGCACTTGTCAGCCCCATACTTAAAAAGCCCTCTCTGGACCCCACCCATCTTAACAACCTATGCCCTATCTCCTTGCTCCCCTTTTTATCCAAACTCCTTGAACGTCTAGTCTACAACCGACTGAGCATCCACCTTGCTGATAATGGCCTTCTTGATCCCCTTCAGTCTGGATTTCACCCTCAACATTCCACAGAAACTGCTCTCCTAAAACGAACAAATGATCTACTAAAGGCCAAAACTAACGGACGCTATTCTGTCCTCCTTCTCCTGGACCTCTTTGCTGCCTTTGATACGGTTGACCACCCCCTCCTCCTCCAAAAACTCTATGCCTTTGGTCTCAGTGACTGTACTCTTCGCTTGTTCTCTACCTACTTATCCAACCACACTTTTAGCATTACTTACAATTCTACTTCCTCCTCTACTCTTACTTTCTCTGTTGGGGTCCCCCAAGGTTCTGTTCTTGGACCCCTCCTTTTTTCAATCTACACTTCCACCCTGGGTCAGCTGATAGCCTCCCACGGCTTCCAACACCATCTCTACGCTGATAACACTCAAATCTACTTCTCTACCCCTCAACTTACTCCATCATTCTCTTCACGTATCACTAATTTACTATCAGATATATCAGTCTGGATGTCACACCACTTCCTCAAACTTAATCTATCCAAAACTGAACTTATCATTTTTCCTCCCCCACGTGCCCCCTCCCCCGATCTCTCTGTCAAAATCGATGGCACTACTATCAGCTCATCCCCCACATGCCAAGGCTCTAGGTGTAGTTCTGGACTCTGAACTCTCCTTTAAGCCCCACGTCCAATCACTGTCCAAATCTTGCCGCCTCAACCTCTGCAACATCTCCAAAATACGCCCCTTTCTAAACAATGAATCCACAAAGCTCTTAATTCACTCCCTAGTCATCTCTCGCCTTGATTACCGCAACTCCCTCCTCATTGGCTTACCTCTGCATACTCTAACCCCCCTTCAGTCCATCATTAATGCTGCTGCCAGACTCATCCACCTTACTAAACGCTCTGTCTCTGCTACTCCTCTCTGTCAATCCCTCCACTGGTTTCCGCTCACCCAACAAATTAAATTCAAAATACTAACAACTACCTACAAAGCCACCCACAACACTGCCCCCCGATACATCACTGACCTAATCTCAAAATACCAACCTCTTCGTTCTTCGCAAGACCTCCTGCTCTCTAGCTCTCTCATCACCTCCTCCCACGCTCGGCTCCAGGACTTTTCCAGAGCCTCTCCAAGCCTATAGAACGCCTTACCCCAATCTATCTGTCTATCTCCTTCTCTACTAGCTTTTATAGACAATCCCTCAAAACACTTCTCTTCAGGAGAAGCCTCTCCCACCCACACCTAACAACTGTTTTTTGTTTTTTTTTTCATCTTGTCCATCTAATCATTACCCACAGCTACTACCCTTTGTTCCACTTGACCCTCCCTTCTAGATTGTAAGCTCTAATGAGCAGGGCCCTCTGATTCCTCCTGTATTGTATTGTTATTGTACTGTCTTCCCCGATGTTGTAAAGCGCTGCGCAAACTGTTGGCACTATATAAATCCTGTATAATAATAATAATAAATCAGATACTTGCACCAAATGTACTACACTCTGCTGAGACTGTATAAAATGGGAAAGAAAGACGACCCCACTTGTCATAAATGTTTAGCGGCAGAGGGCTCCTTTCTTCATATGGTCTGGGACTGTAATAGGATACGACCCCTATGGTCGCAAGTGACTATTATGTCAGAAAACTGATTGCTCTCAACTGGATTAAGCGAGAAGATCTTACATTGGCCGCCTGAAAAGGCCTGGTCAATGCCAATGTTACTATGTATAAAATGACGTATGAATCCAGGGTCTGCCCTAAGAAAATTAATAAAGTTTGGGACAGATGGATCAACTCTAAAGATACTGTGCAAAGTGACACCTGAGCAGATTTCTTTGCAACCCCCTAGAGGCGAATATGGGATTTTGGGTTTGGATGGATAACAGCACAAGAATGTTAGGAGGAGTTTACCTCCGACTTTGGTTGAAGTTTGGGTTATTATGTTCTTTATAGGAAAGCACATGAGGTGATTAAAGTTTTGAGAAAAAAAAGCTATTTGTAGTAAAAATGACACTATACTCAGATATAAAGATGAGAAAGAATTCTTTATTGACATATTATGATGCTTTACATACTTATGACTGTACCTCGTCTACAATTGTCCATAACCTGTATGTACACTTGGCAAATAAAATCTTTAAAGAAAAGAAAAAAGACATTCGGGAGGAATGGTGGCTTGTGAGATCGATCTACAGAGACCGAGTACTTGTGTCCAGGGCGGGTCGGTCCACGTAGAGTTACTCGGTCTCCAGGGAAGAAGAAGGAGGGAATGGGAAGAGGTTGCCTGATCCTCGCTTCTATACCTAAAGAGGACTGTGAGGAGCCACAGGATACATAGGAATGAGCCACATGAACTGCTGGAGGAGTAGCAGAGTGTGTCCTTCTGTTTTTCCCTGACTTGCAGGAACAAACCAGCCTGCCGCCCTGTGTGCCCGATGGAAGGACTTCCTGTCCCATGGACACTTGGGTGAGGTTTGTTCCCACACTAACTCTTTTAGGAGCCTGTCTGTTTGGGGAGGGGCCCCTCCCACCAGGAACTCCGAAGAAGACTGTCCATTTCGTACATATTATTTTTCTCTATTGTTTCTGTTAGCAGGTTATAACCCCCTCCTGACAGAACAAGACAAGAAAAATGTGTGTGCTTTTGTTTGCTTCTATATTTCTGTTGGCAGGACGCTAACCCCCTCCCAACAGAAATCATGTACAGTGTAAAGCTAGGTGTAAGCATTGTATGTCTTGTTTTTGTCTTCTCTTAGGATCTCCTGGGATGGGACGGCTGTAAATCTCCATTTTTCATCTGGAGACAAGGATTCCGGCTGGAAGAGTATTTTTCTCGAGGAAGAGATGCTCGGGCTCAAAATCTGTATATGCTGTTATCTGCAGGGGCCTGTAGTTAGGAGTGCCTTATCTATTCTGTACAGATACTTTTTTTTTTTTTCCTAGCTGAGGGACCAGCTGGGCTGAGTGAGTGAAAAAACTTGTATAGCGCTAACAAATGCGAACTAAATCGCCTCAAGGCGCTTAGCATCCAGTAGCTTCATGATCCATCAGAAGAGGTGGGTCTTAAGTTTTTTCCTAAAGGCCCGATGGTTTTCTTCCATACGGATATCCGTGGGTAGCGCGTTCCATAGCCGTGGTCCTTGGACTGCAAATCTTCGTTCTCCCTTTGATTTGTAGTGAAATTTGGGGATGTGAAGGAGGTTTTGGTTTGTTGATCGGAGACTGCGTTTGGGGGTGTAATGCTTTATCTTGTCGCATAAATATTGCGGAGTGATTCCTTGTGTGCACTTGTGGGTGAGACAGAGGGTCTTGAATGTGACCCGATCCTTTACGGTTAACCAATGAAGGGTCCTCAGTGCAGGTGTGATGGATTCCCAGGGTTTTTTTCCTGTTATCAGTCTGGCTGCCGTGTTCTGGACGACTTGTAGGCGTGACATTTGGTATTTGGGTAGTCCGAGGTAGAGGGAGTTTGCGTAGTCGAGTCGGGAGTTGATAATTGATCCAACTACTACTGCTGTGTCCTCTTCTGGGATGAAGGGAATGAGTCTACGCAGCAGGCGGAGGAGATAATGAGATCCGCTGATTACTGATCCTATTTGAGCGTCCATCGACATCTCCGAGTCAAAAATGACTCCGAGACTTTTGACTTTGGTGCTCGGGGTGATGGTCTGTCCAAGAATGGTGGGTGGTGTCCAGGAGGTTTTAGTTTTTGTCTTTCGATTAGCGTGGAGGAGAAGCAGTTCTGTTTTGGATCCGTTGAGTTTAAGTGAACTCTCAGTCATCCAATCATCGATCAATGTGAGGCATTTTTCCAATCCGTGATATTGGTCTTTTTTTCCAGTGATACGAAAGTAGAGTTGGGTGTCATCCGCGTATGAGTGGTAGCATAAGTCCTGTTTGCTAATGATTTTTAGGAGTGGGCGGAGGTAGATGTTAAAGAGCAGGGGTGACAGTGGTGATCCTTGAGGGACTCCGCAAGAAATTGCGCGAGTTTCAGAGGTGAAGGCACCTAATTTCACTGTCTGAGAACGATTCTCAAGAAAGGAAGCGAACCAAGGAAGGTCAGGGTCTGCGACTCCTGCTACTTCTTTAAGACGAATGAGTAGAGTTTTGTGGTCTACTGTGTCGAACGCTGCACTGAGGTCCAGCAGCACCAGGAGACATGATTCTCCGTCATCTGCGGCTTCGAGGACGTCATCCCATATTTTGAGAAGTGCCGTTTCTGTGCCATGGCCTGGGCGGAAGCCTGATTGTAGTGGATCCAAGAGTTTGTAAGTGTCCAAATGGCCTTGTAGCTCCGGTGGGGGGTGAGTGTAGCACCCTCTACCTTAGGTAGGTGCTAGAAGTATGTAGCAAGGTCTCCGGCCTCCTTCAGTCTCATGAGAATCTTCAGGGCCAGAGATAGCTGACATCCTTCTGTATGTAGTAGGTTGTGAGGCATAGTGGGTGCAAGATGGAAGTTTTTGGGCGCCAGACACTTCTTGAATGCAAAAGAGATGTTTATTTTTCTTATAAACTTTTATGGGGGAAAGAGGTCTAGGGCCAGGACACCCTTAAGTAGTTGCAAGTTCAATTGGCTGACACTGAGACTTCAATAGGAGGACAGCCATGCAGAGAAAGGTGCCACATCTGCAAGTGCAGGAATGCTGTCTCCTATGGCAACAGTCTTTAACAGTTCCTAACACAAAGTGTAACAGTTATCTCACCTTCACCACAATCTCTCCTTGTAGTTCATCAGCCCACTGAGGTCCCGGTCTCTCACTAGACCCTCTGATTCACTGACTCTGAATCCCTTGAGCTCCTCAATCTTCACGGCGGTATCTTCCTCAAACATCACCCCCGCTTCCCTGCTGGGTCCCTAGCTTGGTACTCCAGATACTTCTCAAGCTTCACCCTGCTTCCCTGCTCAGTCCCTACCTTGGCACCCCAGATACTTCTCAAGCTTCACCCCCGCTTCCCTGCTCGGTCCCTACTTTGGCACCCCAGATACTTTTCAAGCTTCACCCCCGCTTCCCTGCTGGGTCCCTACCTTGGCACCCCAGATACTTCTCAAGCTTCCCTGCTGGGTCCCTAGCTTGGCACTCCAGATACTTCTCAAGCTTCACTCCCACTTCCCTGCTCGGTCCCTACCTTGGCACCCCAGATACTTCTCAAGCTTCACCCCCGCTTCCCTGCTGGGTCCCTACCTTGGCACCCCAGATACTTCTCAAGCTTCACCCTGCTTCCCTGCTCAGTCCCTACCTTTGCACCCCAGATACTTCTCAAGCTTCACCCCCGCTTCCCTGCTGGGTCCCTAGCTTGGCACCACAGATACTTCTCAAGCTTCACCCCTGCTTCCCTGCTGGGTCCCTAGCTTGGCACTCCAGATACTTCTCAAGCTTCACCCCCGCTTCCCTGGTTGGTCCCTACCTTGGCACCCCAGATACTTCCCAAGCTTTACCCCTGCTTCCCTGCTGGGTCCCTAGCTTGGCACTCCAGATACTTCTCAAGCTTCACCCCCCCTTCCCTGCTCGGTCCCTAGCTTGGCACCCCAGATACTTCTCAAGCTTCACCCCCACTTCCCTGCTGGGTCCCTAGCTTGGCACCCCAGATACTTCTCAAGCTTCACCCCGCTTCCTTGCTCAGTCCATGGCTTGGCACCCCAGATACTTCTCAAGCTTTACCCCCCACTTCCCTGCTCGGCCCATAGCTTGGCACTCCAGATACTTCTCAAGCTTCACCCCAGCTTCCCTGCTGGGTCCCTAGCTTGGCACTCCAGATACTTCTTGTAACGACACCCCAAGTATGAAAGGGGTTAACGCCGTTAGGATATTCCCTTTCCGAACACACGACAGCCACCAGACACTCCAACCAGCCGAATAAGCCCCCATACAAATACTTCTCCCTCCACAGACGAGACAACCACTCTGTTTAGGTTTCCAACCGGTCTCACTTTTATTGAGGAAAGACAGGCCCTTATATACACTAAAAGAGAATACTGTAGTCCAAATGAACAACTCCACCCACAACATCACACAATGGTTACATAACAAGCTCCCAATACACATCTGACATAGTTCATTAGCTAATCCCTTTACATCTTAAATGACTATGCATAACCTTTATGTTCCCCAGACTGTCTTGTCTGCTAATTTACAATACCCACAATTACAGGGTTAATTATCACACCCCACAATGAAAAGATCTTTTAGAAGCTAGTCTGGATTCATTAACATTACACAGGCATCCAGGTGATTGGAGTTGAAGAAATCAGCATCTCTCAATTAACCTGTTGAGTTCAGGATCAACAAACAGTAAATATTGTGGATTAATATTACAGACCCATTTTAAAGCAATCCAAGACATATTCTCAATGTCCATTATTTCCTGGCTCACAATGTGCCCAAAGTGACCCCTGTCACACATCTCCCCTTTCGGCAGGAGACTAACACAGGAGGGGACCCCAGACGGGTTGACTCCGAAGTTAGTCCATAGTTCCATTCCTCTAATGCCTGGACAACCCATCAGCATTGCCATTTTGCTTACCGGGTCGGTAGCTGATGGTGAAGTTGTAAGGTTGTAGGGCGAATAATGGAATTCAGATCTGGAACAGTCACTTGCTTTGCTCTCTCAATGGCTCCCAAAACTTGCTGCTGATGCTCTTGTGAGAGGTAAGGCAAAACCTGGGCGCAAATCCCATTTAACCTTTTGACAATTTCAGCCTGTTTGTGCATTTCAATGTTCAAGCCATGGGACATCTCATAATACATGACGTAGTGTCGTTGCATTTCCGATTTCTCCCTGGCCAACTTGTCACATTCCAATTCTAGACTGTGATATTTTGACTGATCTAAGGTACATGTCGGGGAGATAGTCTTACCCAGTTCTCAGCCGCAAGCGGGCCGGTCCTAGCAGCATGGGTCTGGGCACAGGTAGTCACTGGGTTGGCTTCAGCGGGGCCCATCGGGGCGTAAGCAGAAAAGAGGGGGGCCAAATCATTCCCCAGTAGTACATTCGCTGGCAAATCCTTCATCACCCCCACATTCAAGTGTCCCGAACAAACCCCCTAATCCAGGTGAACACGGGCAACGGGTAGCTGGAAGACGGTGCCTCCCGCTACTCTTACGGCTACAGTGTCTCTGGTATGTTGGCTCTCTGGGATGAGGTTCTTCTGTAGTAGGGTCATGGTGGCGCCAGTATCACGTAGGCCATTGGCTACCTTTCCATTGACCCAGACAGTCTGCCTGTGTTGCTGCCGGTTGTCCCGGTTAGCTGCTTGTATTGGATCAGCCTCGTGCAGGACGCCCCAATGTTCTTCCTCCTCAACGCAGTGGGCCGCAGGCATGGATGTGCGTGGGTTCCCCCCTGCTGGCTGTCTCCACAACTGGGACTGCCTGGCTGGATTCAATGGACAGTCTGTTTTTTTGTGCCCTAGCTGTTTACATCCGAAACACCTGATGGGTTGTGAGTAGTCCTAGGAGTTGAACCTGGGCTGCTGAGGATAAGTGGCCGCTCGAGGTGGTGCTGAAGTTGGGTTAGAGGCTGGTAAACTGGGCCGAGATAGTGGATAGCGCTCGCTTTCGCCTGACCTTCGAGAGTCCAGATATTCATCGGCCAAAGTAGCCGCTTGCTGTACAGTCCATGGTCGCTTATCTCGCACCCAATCCCGTAATACCGGAGGGGTGTGGTTAAAGAACTGTTCTAAGAGTACTAGCTGGGTGATGTCCTCTGGTATGAGCGTGGCTTCCCTGGAACCAGGCCTTAAGGTTTTGCTGCAGACGATGTGCCCACTCCACGTATGTTATGTGGGTTTGTTTCCGGGATTCTCAAAACTTAATCTGGCTGGCTTCAGGTGTAATGGCAAATCGGGCTAGCAGAGATTCTTTTACCTGGTCATAGTCTTTAGCGTCCTCATCCTCCAGGGCCCGATACGCATCCGCCGCTCTGCCAGTTAAATTACTCGCCAGTAAGGCGACCCAATCTTGGGGTCGTACTTCATGTATCTGGCATAGTCTCTCAAAGTCCTGCAGGAACGCTTCAATTTCCTCCTCTCCTTCCTTAAATAGTTTGAACGTCCCAAAAGGGCAACTTACGGCAAGGTGCTGTATCTTTAGGTGTTGTCTCTGATTGCCGTATTTCCGCCATTCTCCGCTCATGTTGCCGCTCTAGTTCTCTCTCGTCGCTCATCCTGCAGCTGGATGTCTCTAATGGCATTCTGTATGGTGGTCTCTGATGGGTTAGCACCATATAATGCCAACCACTCTCGAACTCGTTGCTGAAACAAGTCTTCAACTGACCGGGGTGCTGCATCACCATCCCTCTGATCAATCTCGGCTAGCTCACTGATCAGGGTGGCCTTGTTCTTTGTCCCACCGGTCCCTCCATGGTTCTCAAGTAAGTATTTTTGCGTGGCTTTCCTGCAAGCTGCATAGCTGGTCATTCACTGTGGTGGTTTGGAGTGTTCTCTTGTAGCTGTCCTTCCGGCTGTGGGAATCAGTCCGCTGCCTGCCACCAATTGTATGAAAGGGGTTAACGCCGTTAGGATATTCCCTTTCCGAAAACACGACAGCCACCAGACACTCCAACCAGCCGAATAAGCCCCCATACAAATACTTCTCCCTCCACAGACGAGACAACCACTCTGTTTAGGTTTCCAACCGGTCTCACTTTTATTGAGGAAAGACAGGCCCTTATATACACTAAAAGAGAATACTGTAGTCTAAATGAACAACTCCACTCACAACATCACACAATGGTTACATAACGAGCTCCCAATACACATCTGACATAGTTCATTAGCTAATCCCTTTACATCTTAAATGACTATGCATAACCTTTATGTTCCCCAGACTGTCTTGTCTGCTAATTTACAATACCCACAATTACAGAGTTAATTATCACACCCCACAATGAAAAGATCTTTTAGAAGCTAGTCTGGATTCATTAACATTACACAGGCATCCAGGTGATTGGAGTTGAAGAAATCAGCATCTCTCAATTAACCTGTTGAGTTCAGGATCAACAAACAGTAAATATTGTGGATTAATATTACAGACCCATTTTAAAGCAATCCAAGACATATTCTCAATGTCCATTATTTCCTGGCTCACAATGTGCCCAAAGTGACCCCTGTCACACTTCTCATGCTTCACCCCCACTGGCCTGCTCGGTCTCTGGCTTGGCACACAAGGCTCCTCTGCTGGTTGGGTCCCTGACTTGATCATCGCCTGAAGTTTCTCAGATTCTCCACCGTGCCCGTTCGGTGAGAATTCTGCTCCGGTACTTGCTTCAGTTACTCACTGTGGTCCCTGGTAATAAGGTGGATGGTCCCTTAGTGGTGACAGCTTCCCCTCTACCTCCGACCACGACAGCTTCTCTGGCCAACAGAACCGTCACTTCTGATTGGACTGCAAGCTGCAATCCCAACCCTATGTTGCTCTCTTGCTTCTGGATAGGCCCTCAGACAGCCTAGCAGCCAGATGCCCCCCGGGATAGGCCCAATCTCCGGCCTAGCAGTCCGGGGAGGAACACAACACACGTCCACCCAGACAGCCGTCTAGGTGGCACAGAACACCGATCACCTGACTCCACCCGAATATATAGGGTCTCCCAGCAGGCCAAGGGATCCAAGAAAACCCCTGCCCATTGGCTGAGACACCCCACATACCCATAACCTGACCTTGGGTTGTCCTTCTCATATCTAGTACCACCAAGTACCCGCCACCTAGTGGTAGAAGAGAAAAGTGCAACAAGGCCAAACTTAGGGAGAAATCAATAGATCTCTAACAATCAACCAGGATAATTACTCCTGACAAGTAAATTTGTGAGGAGCTCCCTGACTAAACTCCAGGGTGCTACATAATCATACAATATTTTGTACTCAATATAGTGTTCTCTGCAAGTCCACTGCTTCCACTT
This sequence comes from Rana muscosa, assembly GCA_029206835.1. Classification (NCBI taxonomy): domain Eukaryota; kingdom Metazoa; phylum Chordata; class Amphibia; order Anura; family Ranidae; genus Rana; species Rana muscosa. Next base: position 208,397 of record JARGYO010005615.1, on the reverse strand, counting down.
TGCATCTACTTCAATGAACTTATTTTCCCCAAAAAAATCCACAAATCAATGAAAAGTTAAAAAGGTGTGAAAGTTCTCCGTGCTCCAAACTGTGTCAGATGTAGTGTAGCCACTGCCTTCTTCCACCTCTTACACACGTGATGGTGAGGGCGCCCCCTTAGTGGTGATGTTTAGTAATTCGTGGATTATTTTTGTAGCGGGTACTTACTTTCCCGGGTGCATTTTTTGAATCTGGCTGTGACATCAGTGCTATGTTCCCTGTGGTCCACGAGGTGGCGCTGTCACTGTGACCGGAGGGACGAATATCACTGTGTGCCGAGGCCCTTTTTGTCCTCTCTCGGCAGCGGTATGGTGGGGCGGGGAACCCGCCGTGCTTGCTGGGGGAGGGTATAAAGGGGGCCGGCCATCTTGGTCACGGGGTCTTCGTCCCAAGCACCTTCAGCTTGCGGACGTGGGTTCGTGCTCGTCCCCTCGGAGGCCTCGGCCTAGGGGACCAACGGAGATCGTGTTCCACCTCAGGCACCTTCAGTCCTGGGGTGAGGTACTTACAAGAAGGTCCGGAGCTCAGTGCCCAACACTGAGTTCCGCGAGGGAAGGGTCCTAAGGCACTTCGGGATGGAGGCCTGAATCTGAGTAAGACGCAATGGATCGGGGAGAGCTCCTCACTCGAAGACCCGGTGCAGCAGACTGCCGGTGACGGGTGAGTCTCTTGTCGGAGACCGTCCAGAAGGATCCCCTTCACCTCGTGCGGAGACCATAGCCCACTCTCCAGGAGGAGAGTGGAGGACCGAATTTGTGTCTGGGCCTATTCACACTCACACCTCCTTTTCTGTTCTATCTATCAAGGAAGTCCCTGTATGATGTGTTCTAATAAAGGAGTGTTGGACTTTAATGGTTTGGGGCTCACTTCCTGGTGGACGAAGTTCACGGTGACTCTTGGAGGGAGGATCCGGGTGCACAGCACAGACCCGAAGGTAAACAAGACATTGCTGATACCACAGGTATTCCCACGTGGTGGAAGCTAGGCATAGCCCACCCGCTCTCTCTCTCCCCATCAGATACCCCTAGACAAGAGACAGTGCGAGTCGCACGGAGAGAGAAGAGGGGAAGGCGCTACACGTGGGGGCTCGTCCGGGATTGTGTTGTGCATCACAGTATTGAACAAGTCTGCTGGATGAGTTAACTGAATAGGCCAAAGTGCAGCCCTGCTCGAAGTCGTGGAATTGACCCTAGACAAGGGAAAGGCCCGCGCAGGAAGAGCGGTGAACGGGGGGAGGCCCAGCCGTGTGAGGTACTACACGTGGGGGTTTCTAATTGCACTGTGCCAACAGACACAACCCCGCCGCTTAGTTCGTGGGCGTGGCTCAACCAAAGAAAGTGAAAAAGCCCGCGAACTGGAGCAAAGGGGAGGAGTCCAATACGTGAGAGGGCTACACGTGGGACATTGGCGCGAAAACTCTGCAGTGTGCGATGGACCAGCAACAAGTCACCATGTTTGGACATACTTCATGGATTCCAGTTCACCCTGCTACTACCACGATGACTGCTGCTGCTCCGATAACGGATACCGGGATCCGGCTGAAGCCAAGGGGTCGATTCGCCCTGTATTTGTGCATGGACGTAGAGGCCCTGGGTGTAATTTGTCCCGGGTGCTCTGGACTGGTGTGCCACCTGAAGCCCTTCGGACAATGTGAGGCCTGTGGGGAGTTTCTGTTTGAGGTGGATCCGGTAGTTGAAAGGCCGAGAACCATCTACCCAGGCCGGGCTTCAGGTAACACTACTCGCAGAGGAGGAATTACTGCTGTAAAAGCCATCCCAGCGCACACTGCAGCGACCGAGGAGGAGGTCGTTAAAACTCAACGGGAGAAATCCGAGGATGCTGACTCGGTCACCACTGTCTCACAGCGTCCGCCACCGAAGAAGAGAACCAGCATGGTGGCCCCGACCAGTGGTGGTGGCGGACCATCTCGCCAGCTTACACCAGGCCTAGACGGATCCGTTGACGAGTGTTCCGGACGTCCCGCTTCAAGTACAGGCCGAGGTGAGCCGGGCAAAGAGACTTGGTGCATGGGCGGAGGTGCCGGGAAGGCATGGCCCAGTACGCCTGTGGGAGGTGTTAGCTCCGTCTCTACAACGGGCTACATACCCGCGGAGGAGTGTGATACCTCGGATCTGGAGTCGCTCTCTGATATGGGAGATGACACCGCTATTGACGAACTGTTTGCAGAGAAGGGCTGGGACAAAGTACCGCTAGCTTCATTCCGAAGGCCTCGAGATTCACCCATGTCCACGGGGGAGAGTACACCCCGGGTGAAGGCACCAGCGCCTGAACAAGGGTCCTGTCCCCAGCCCACATCTACATCTCCGGTGCCGCCTGCATCAGGTACTGGGGAGCAGAGGTTGATACTACGGGCACCTATGCCCCAACCAGAAGTGGTTAGGGCCCTCGCCATCCGGACTCTATAGTTCTACCCGGCGAAGGGGACAAAGCCACAATGCCTCCGCTGTCAAGGCTTCAGAGACTCTTCTGCCAGAAAGTTGCTGCTGACTACGGGTGGGAATACCCGTACCTTCCCAAGGAGTTACTCTACGAAGTGGAGGTGTACCGAGAGCGCTGGTATAATGACTTCGTGTGGACCCACCTTAAGGTCCCACACGCCCGCAGGTATTTGACATGCTCTCCAAAGACATCTCAGCGGTTCAAAGACTGCAAGGCAGAGTGGATGTTGGGAAGACACATCCATGCAGATAAAGTGTTGATCCGACGCAAAGAAGGTGAAGATGTGGAGTACCATTTGGAGACCATGGACCGGCATCTAAAACCTATTGTTCTGCCGCATCCCCGCTTCTACCTCTGAGGAGAAAAAAAAGACTCCATTTGTTTGCTTTTTGAAAGGACTTTGCACCCCCTGAACTTTGCTGTTTGACTTTCTTGCTGGTGCCATCATCAGTGCTTTTGCCCCGCAAGAGGGGTGCTTGTGTCATTCCAAAAAAAAGAACTGTTCCAGTTGTTGTTCTTTCCTCTCCGGTGAGAAGTTGCAGACTTTGGGGTAGATAGGGCCTGGAGTCAAGCAGCAAGAAAAGAGAAGATGGTTCAACGGGTGCAGTTACCGCGAGGCTGTCACCAGGTGGCAGTCTCGTGCAACGTTACACATTGTACACACTCACACTGGAGGAAAAGATATTTCTCTTCGGAGGAGTTTCTTTTTCTCTCACACATACACATGTGTCAGGGTTTTATTGTTTCTTTTCTCTTCCCTCTGCAGGAGAGTGTCCCGTCAAGATTATGGAACCTGGGGTGGTTCTTAGTTAGGATGGGAGGGAAAAGTATAATGTTGGAATGTGATTTTATGTTTTAAATGTTGTCTTTCACTCCTCTTTTGTTGCAGGGGCTCAGACACAACTTCTTCGTTAGGATAGTTTCCTTAAAATTTTTGGTTTTTAAAATTGTTAGTTGGTTTCTGGATTGGATTATGTCAGCCGTTGAGGGCGTGATTCACTCCAGACACTGGGGTCCAGTGTCAAAAGACAGGGGGGAATGTGTAGCGGGTACTTACTTTCCCGGGTGCATTTTTTGAATCTGGCTGTGACATCAGTGCTATGGTCCCTGCGGTCCACGAGGTGGCGCTGTCACTGTGGCCGGAGGGACGAATATCACTGCGTGCCGAGACCCTTTTTGTCCTCTCTCGGCAGCGGTATGGTGGGGCGGGGAACCCGCCGTGCTTGCTGGGGGAGGGTATAAAGGGGCCGGCCATCTTGGTCACGGGGTCTTCGTCCCAAGCACCTTCAGCTTGCGGACGTGGGTTCGTGCTCGTCCCCTAGGACGCCTCGGCCTAGGGGACCAACGGAGATCGTGTTCCACCTCAGGCACCTTCAATCCTGGGGTGAGGTACTTACAAGAAGGTCCGGAGCTCAGTGCCCAACACTGAGTTCCGCGAGGGAAGGGTCCTAAGGCACTTCGGGGATGGAGGCCTGAATCTGAGTAAGATGCAATGGACCGGGGAGAGCTCCTCACTCGAAGACCCGGTGCAGCAGACTGCCGGTGACGGGTGAGTCTCTTGTCGGAGACCGTCCAGAAGGATCCCTTTCACCTCGTGCGGAGACCATAGCCCACTCTCCAGGAGGAGAGTGGAGGACCGAATTTGTGTCTGGGCCTATTCACACTCACACCTCCTTTTCTGTTCTATCTATCAAGGGAGTCCATGTATGGTGTGTTCTAATAAAGGAGTGTTGGACTTTAATGGTGTGAGGCTCACTTCCTGGTGGACGAAGTTCACGGTGACTCTTGGAGGGAGGATCCGGGTGCACAGCACAGACCCGAAGGTAAACAAGACATTGCTGATACCACAGGTATTCCCATGTGGTGGAAGCTAGGCGTAGCCCACCCGCTCTCTCTCTCTCCCCCATCAGATACCCCTAGACAAGAGACAGTGTGAGCCGCACGGAGAGAGAAGAGGGGAAGGCGCTACATTTTTTTTTAGCAACATCTGTTTTTTGAAGTAGATGCGAAGTGGAAGCAGTGGACTTGCAGAGAACACTATATTGAGCACAAAATATTGTATGATTACATGAATTTGCACAGATTTTTAGTTTATGTAATATAGCAGCAAATATCATAAGATGAATGAAGTAGGTGCAAAGTGGACGCAGTTGATCTGCAGGGAACAGTATCTTGAGCACAAAGCACTTTATGTTGTATATGAATTTGCACGTGGATCAGTTTACATAAATTATTGATAAACACCATAAGATGAAAGAAGTAGGTGTAAAGTGGAAGCAGTAGATTTACAGATAATATTATTTGAGCCCCTAGCACTTTATATATGAATGTCTCCACATATTTTAGTGTATTGGTGATAATTTCTGCGCACACACAATAGGACAGCGCTGTGACGCATAATGCTCTTCTAGTTGATAAAGGGAATACTTACCTTTGTTACAGCAGCAGTCCGGTAGAAGTTATTTCTGTAGGTATTTGAGTTGTTACACATAGCGCAGGTTTTTTTCTATTTATATTGGGGACATAATTGCCCAAATCTGGGGATCAGGAGCCATTTCCACCCTTTACTCTCGGTTGGGGATCTTTGTATCCATATAACAGATGTTCTACATGACTAAATCTGACATCAATTTTACTGCAAAATCAAAGGGGCCAAAATGTCTCCCCCCCATCCCCCGAGCAGTAATATATTTCTATCCCCCTTGGTGGGAGTGGAGATGACCCCTCTATAAGAATATACAGTACATACACACACAGCACAAGGCCGTGATCACACTACCAGATGTTTCTCTGGGCTGCAGTTCCTCTGAACTCCACAAGGTGGCAGACAGGAAGTCTCTATGGAAGACAGGAAGTGATGTCAGGTACAAACAGGAAGTTCAGAGTGAGAGGTGAGTCGGGAGGAAGTAGAGAGAAGACGTTGCTGGAAGAGGCAGCAGAGGAGGTAATAAGATCTTATTTTCTATTTACACCCAGTAACCCCGTCATGTCCGTCCTCTTCCTCCATAGTCACTGTGACGTCTTTTATCTCCAGCAGATGACGATACACACATATATATTCACCCCCCCACTGCCCCCGCCCACCAACTTCCTTACCGCTCAACAGATTGCCAAACATTTCAAAGGCAAAATCGTCACAATTCCCAAGGAGATATCCAGCATTCAAATTCCTCCCCAACACCTCGGGTCCAACACCACCCTCAATACTCTCCTCCTTCTGTCCGGTTACCACAGATCTCCATGGCCCACCTCACTACCTGTCCCCTCTCAATTACTGCGACCCCCTTCCCGCTCTATCCTCAACCTCTCCCCCTCCTCCGACACCTTTCCTTCCCCCGCTCAAACATGCACTGGTTACCCCCAGACTTAATAACCCCCTCACTACCTGTCCCCTCTCAATTACTGCGACCCCCTTCCCGCTCTATCCTCAACCTCTCCCCCTCCTCCGGCACCTTTCCTTCCCCCGCTCAAACATGCACTGGTTACCCCCAGACTTAATAACCCCCTCACTACCTGTCCCCTCTCAATTACTGCGACCCCCTTCCCGCTCTATCCTCAACCTCTCCCCCTCCTCCGGCACCTTTCCTTCCCCCGCTCAAACATGCACTGGTTACCCCCAGACTTAATAACCCCCTCACTACCTGTCCCCTCTCAATTACTGCGACCCCCTTCCCGCTCTATCCTCAACCTCTCCCCCTCCTCCGGCACCTTTCCTTCCCCCGCTCAAACATGCACTGGTTACCCCCAGACTTAATAACCCCCTCACTACCTGTCCCCTCTCAATTACTGCGACCCCCTTCCCGCTCTATCCTCAACCTCTCCCCCTCCTCCGGCACCTTTCCTTCCCCCGCTCAAACATGCACTGGTTACCCCCAGACTTAATAACCCCCTTACTACCTGTCCCCTCTCAATTACTGCGACCCCCTTCCCGCTCTATCCTCAACCTCTCCCCCTCCTCCGACACCTTTCCTTCCCCCGCTCAAACATGCACTGGTTACCCCCAGACTTAATAACCCCCTCACTACCTGTCCCCTCTCAATTACTGCGACCCCCTTCCCGCTCTATCCTCAACCTCTCCCCCTCCTCCGGCACCTTTCCTTCCCCCGCTCAAACATGCACTGGTTACCCCCAGACTTAATAACCCCCTCACTACCTGTCCCCTCTCAATTACTGCGACCCCCTTCCCGCTCTATCCTCAACCTCTCCCCCTCCTCCGCCACCTTTCCTTCCCCCGCTCAAACATGCACTGGTTACCCCCAGACTTAATAACCCCCTCACTACCTGTCCCCTCTCAATTACTGCGACCCCCTTCCCGCTCTATCCTCAACCTCTCCCCCTCCTCCGGCACCTTTCCTTCCCCCGCTCAAACATGCACTGGTTACCCCCAGACTTAATAACCCCTCACTACCTGTCCCCTCTCAATTACTGCGACCCCCTTCCCGCTCTATCCTCAACCTCTCCCCCTCCTCCGGCACCTTTCCTTCCCCCGCTCAAACATGCACTGGTTACCCCCAGACTTAATAACCCCCTCACTACCTGTCCCCTCTCAATTACTGCGACCCCCTTCCCGCTCTATCCTCAACCTCTCCCCCTCCTCCGCCACCTTTCCTTCCCCCGCTCAAACATGCACTGGTTACCCCCAGACTTAATAACCCCCTCACTACCTGTCCCCTCTCAATTACTGCGACCCCCTTCCCGCTCTATCCTCAACCTCTCCCCCTCCTCCGGCACCTTTCCTTCCCCCGCTCAAACATGCACTGGTTACCCCCAGACTTAATAACCCCTCACTACCTGTCCCCTCTCAATTACTGCGACCCCCTTCCCGCTCTATCCTCAACCTCTCCCCCTCCTCCGGCACCTTTCCTTCCCCCGCTCAAACATGCACTGGTTACCCCCAGACTTAATAACCCCCTCACTACCTGGACCCTCTCAATTACTGCGACCCCCTTCCCGCTCTATCCTCAACCTCTCCCCCTCCTCCGACACCTTTCCTTCCCCCGCTCAAACATGCACTGGTTACCCCCAGACTTAATAACCCCCTCACTACCTGTCCCCTCTCAATTACTGCGACCCCCTTCCCGCTCTATCCTCAACCTCTCCTCCTCCTCCGGCACCTTTCCTTCCCCCGCTCAAACATGCACTGGTTACCCCCAGACTTAATAACCCCTCACTACCTGTCCCCTCTCAATTACTGCGACCCCCTTCCCGCTCTATCCTCAACCTCTCCCCCTCCTCCGACACCTTTCCTTCCCCCGCTCAAACATGCACTGGTTACCCCCAGACTTAATAACCCCCTCACTACCTGTCCCCTCTCAATTACTGCGACCCCCTTCCCGCTCTATCCTCAACCTCTCCCCCTCCTCCGACACCTTTCCTTCCCCCGCTCAAACATGCACTGGTTACCCCCAGACTTAATAACCCCCTCACTACCTGTCCCCTCTCAATTACTGCGACCCCCTTCCCGCTCTATCCTCAACCTCTCCCCCTCCTCCGGCACCTTTCCTTCCCCCGCTCAAACATGCACTGGTTACCCCCAGACTTAATAACCCCCTCACTACCTGTCCCCTCTCAATTACTGCGACCCCCTTCCCGCTCTATCCTCAACCTCTCCCCCTCCTCCGGCACCTTTCCTTCCCCCGCTCAAACATGCACTGGTTACCCCCAGACTTAATAACCCCCTCACTACCTGTCCCCTCTCAATTACTGCGACCCCCTTCCCGCTCTATCCTCAACCTCTCCCCCTCCTCCGGCACCTTTCCTTCCCCCGCTCAAACATGCACTGGTTACCCCCAGACTTAATAACCCCCTCACTACCTGTCCCCTCTCAATTACTGCGACCCCCTTCCCGCTCTATCCTCAACCTCTCCCCCCTCCTCCGGCACCTTTCCTTCCCCCGCTCAAACATGCACTGGTTACCCCCAGACTTAATAACCCCCTCACTACCTGTCCCCTCTCAATTACTGCGACCCCCTTCCCGCTCTATCCTCAACCTCTCCCCCTCCTCCGGCACCTTTCCTTCCCCCGCTCAAACATGCACTGGTTACCCCCAGACTTAATAACCCCCTCACTACCTGTCCCCTCTCAATTACTGCGACCCCCTTCCCGCTCTATCCTCAACCTCTCCCCCTCCTCCGGCACCTTTCCTTCCCCCGCTCAAACATGCACTGGTTACCCCCAGACTTAATAACCCCCTCACTACCTGTCCCCTCTCAATTACTGCGACCCCCTTCCCGCTCTATCCTCAACCTCTCCCCCTCCTCCGACACCTTTCCTTCCCCCGCTCAAACATGCACTGGTTACCCCCAGACTTAATAACCCCCTCACTACCTGTCCCCTCTCAATTACTGCGACCCCCTTCCCGCTCTATCCTCAACCTCTCCCCCTCCTCCGACACCTTTCCTTCCCCCGCTCAAACATGCACTGGTTACCCCCAGACTTAATAACCCCCTCACTACCTGTCCCCTCTCAATTACTGCGACCCCCTTCCCGCTCTATCCTCAACCTCTCCCCCTCCTCCGGCACCTTTCCTTCCCCCGCTCAAACATGCACTGGTTACCCCCAGACTTAATAACCCCCTCACTACCTGTCCCCTCTCAATTACTGCGACCCCCTTCCCGCTCTATCCTCAACCTCTCCCCCTCCTCCGACACCTTTCCTTCCCCCGCTCAAACATGCACTGGTTACCCCCAGACTTAATAACCCCCTCACTACCTGTCCCCTCTCAATTACTGCGACCCCCTTCCCGCTCTATCCTCAACCTCTCCCCCTCCTCCGGCACCTTTCCTTCCCCCGCTCAAACATGCACTGGTTACCCCCAGACTTAATAACCCCCTCACTACCTGTCCCCTCTCAATTACTGCGACCCCCTTCCCGCTCTATCCTCAACCTCTCCCCCTCCTCCGGCACCTTTCCTTCCCCCGCTCAAACATGCACTGGTTACCCCCAGACTTAATAACCCCCTCACTACCTGTCCCCTCTCAATTACTGCGACCCCCTTCCCGCTCTATCCTCAACCTCTCCCCCTCCTCCGACACCTTTCCTTCCCCCGCTCAAACATGCACTGGTTACCCCCAGACTTAATAACCCCTCACTACCTGGACCCTCTCAATTACTGCGACCCCCTTCCCGCTCTATCCTCAACCTCTCCCCCTCCTCCGACACCTTTCCTTCCCCCGCTCAAACATGCACTGGTTACCCCCAGACTTAATAACCCCCTCACTACCTGTCCCCTCTCAATTACTGCGACCCCCTTCCCGCTCTATCCTCAACCTCTCCCCCTCCTCCGGCACCTTTCCTTCCCCCGCTCAAACATGCACTGGTTACCCCCAGACTTAATAACCCCCTCACTACCTGTCCCCTCTCAATTACTGCGACCCCCTTCCCGCTCTATCCTCAACCTCTCCCCCTCCTCCGGCACCTTTCCTTCCCCCGCTCAAACATGCACTGGTTACCCCCAGACTTAATAACCCCCTCACTACCTGGACCCTCTCAATTACTGCGACCCCCCTTCCCGCTCTATCCTCAACCTCTCCCCCTCCTCCGGCACCTTTCCTTCCCCCGCTCAAACATGCACTGGTTACCCCCAGACTTAATAACCCCCTCACTACCTGTCCCCTCTCAATTACTGCGACCCCCTTCCCGCTCTATCCTCAACCTCTCCCCCTCCTCCGGCACCTTTCCTTCCCCCGCTCAAACATGCACTGGTTACCCCCAGACTTAATAACCCCCTCACTACCTGTCCCCTCTCAATTACTGCGACCCCCTTCCCGCTCTATCCTCAACCTCTCCCCCTCCTCCGGCACCTTTCCTTCCCCCGCTCAAACATGCACTGGTTACCCCCAGACTTAATAACCCCCTCACTACCTGTCCCCTCTCAATTACTGCGACCCCCTTCCCGCTCTATCCTCAACCTCTCCCCCTCCTCCGGCACCTTTCCTTCCCCCGCTCAAACATGCACTGGTTACCCCCAGACTTAATAACCCCCTCACTACCTGTCCCCTCTCAATTACTGCGACCCCCTTCCCGCTCTATCCTCAACCTCTCCCCCTCCTCCGGCACCTTTCCTTCCCCCGCTCAAACATGCACTGGTTACCCCCATACTTAATAACCCCCTCACTACCTGTCCCCTCTCAATTACTGCGACCCCCTTCCCGCTCTATCCTCAACCTCTCCCCCCTCCTCCGGCACCTTTCCTTCCCCCGCTCAAACATGCACTGGTTACCCCCAGACTTAATAACCCCCTCACTACCTGTCCCTTCTCAATTACTGCGACCCCCCTTCCCGCTCTATCCTCAACCTCTCCCCCTCCTCCGACACCTTTCCTTCCCCCGCTCAAACATGCACTGGTTACCCCCAGACTTAATAACCCCCTCACTACCTGTCCCCTCTCAATTACTGCGACCCCCTTCCCGCTCTATCCTCAACCTCTCCCCCCTCCTCCGGCACCTTTCCTTCCCCCGCTCAAACATGCACTGGTTACCCCCAGACTTAATAACCCCCTCACTACCTGTCCCCTCTCAATTACTGCGACCCCCTTCCCGCTCTATCCTCAACCTCTCCCCCTCCTCCGGCACCTTTCCTTCCCCCGCTCAAACATGCACTGGTTACCCCCAGACTTAATAACCCCCTCACTACCTGTCCCCTCTCAATTACTGCGACCCCCCTTCCCGCTCTATCCTCAACCTCTCCCCCCTCCTCCGGCACCTTTCCTTCCCCCGCTCAAACATGCACTGGTTACCCCCAGACTTAATAACCCCCTCACTACCTGTCCCCTCTCAATTACTGCGACCCCCTTCCCGCTCTATCCTCAACCTCTCCCCCTCCTCCGGCACCTTTCCTTCCCCCGCTCAAACATGCACTGGTTACCCCCAGACTTAATAACCCCTCACTACCTGTCCCCTCTCAATTACTGCGACCCCCTTCCCGCTCTATCCTCAACCTCTCCCCCTCCTCCGGCACCTTTCCTTCCCCCGCTCAAACATGCACTGGTTACCCCCAGACTTAATAACCCCCTCACTACCTGTCCCCTCTCAATTACTGCGACCCCCTTCCCGCTCTATCCTCAACCTCTCCCCCTCCTCCGGCACCTTTCCTTCCCCCGCTCAAACATGCACTGGTTACCCCCAGACTTAATAACCCCCTCACTACCTGTCCCCTCTCAATTACTGCGACCCCCTTCCCGCTCTATCCTCAACCTCTCCCCCTCCTCCGACACCTTTCCTTCCCCCGCTCAAACATGCACTGGTTACCCCCAGACTTAATAACCCCCTCACTACCTGTCCCCTCTCAATTACTGCGACCCCCTTCCCGCTCTATCCTCAACCTCTCCCCCTCCTCCGGCACCTTTCCTTCCCCCGCTCAAACATGCACTGGTTACCCCCAGACTTAATAACCCCCTCACTACCTGTCCCCTCTCAATTACTGCGACCCCCTTCCCGCTCTATCCTCAACCTCTCCCCCTCCTCCGCCACCTTTCCTTCCCCCGCTCAAACATGCACTGGTTACCCCCAGACTTAATAACCCCCTCACTACCTGTCCCCTCTCAATTACTGCGACCCCCTTCCCGCTCTATCCTCAACCTCTCCCCCTCCTCCGGCACCTTTCCTTCCCCCGCTCAAACATGCACTGGTTACCCCCAGACTTAATAACCCCCTCACTACCTGGACCCTCTCAATTACTGCGACCCCCTTCCCGCTCTATCCTCAACCTCTCCCCCTCCTCCGACACCTTTCCTTCCCCCGCTCAAACATGCACTGGTTACCCCCAGACTTAATAACCCCCTCACTACCTGTCCCCTCTCAATTACTGCGACCCCCTTCCCGCTCTATCCTCAACCTCTCCTCCTCCTCCGGCACCTTTCCTTCCCCCGCTCAAACATGCACTGGTTACCCCCAGACTTAATAACCCCCTCACTACCTGTCCCCTCTCAATTACTGCGACCCCCTTCCCGCTCTATCCTCAACCTCTCCCCCCTCCTCCGGCACCTTTCCTTCCCCCGCTCAAACATGCACTGGTTACCCCCAGACTTAATAACCCCCTCACTACCTGTCCCCTCTCAATTACTGCGACCCCCTTCCCGCTCTATCCTCAACCTCTCCCCCTCCTCCGGCACCTTTCCTTCCCCCGCTCAAACATGCACTGGTTACCCCCAGACTTAATAACCCCCTCACTACCTGTCCCCTCTCAATTACTGCGACCCCCTTCCCGCTCTATCCTCAACCTCTCCCCCTCCTCCGACACCTTTCCTTCCCCCGCTCAAACATGCACTGGTTACCCCCAGACTTAATAACCCCCTCACTACCTGTCCCCTCTCAATTACTGCGACCCCCTTCCCGCTCTATCCTCAACCTCTCCCCCTCCTCCGACACCTTTCCTTCCCCCGCTCAAACATGCACTGGTTACCCCCAGACTTAATAACCCCTCACTACCTGTCCCCTCTCAATTACTGCGACCCCCTTCCCGCTCTATCCTCAACCTCTCCCCCTCCTCCGACACCTTTCCTTCCCCCGCTCAAACATGCACTGGTTACCCCCCAGACTTAATAACCCCCCTCACTACCTGTCCCCTCTCAATTACTGCGACCCCCTTCCCGCTCTATCCTCAACCTCTCCCCCTCCTCCGGCACCTTTCCTTCCCCCGCTCAAACATGCACTGGTTACCCCCAGACTTAATAACCCCCTCACTACCTGTCCCCTCTCAATTACTGCGACCCCCTTCCCGCTCTATCCTCAACCTCTCCCCCCTCCTCCGGCACCTTTCCTTCCCCCGCTCAAACATGCACTGGTTACCCCCAGACTTAATAACCCCCTCACTACCTGTCCCCTCTCAATTACTGCGACCCCCTTCCCGCTCTATCCTCAACCTCTCCCCCCTCCTCCGGCACCTTTCCTTCCCACCGCTCAAACATGCACTGGTTACCCCCAGACTTAATAACCCCCTCACTACCTGTCCCCTCTCAATTACTGCGACCCCCTTCCCGCTCTATCCTCAACCTCTCCCCCCTCCTCCGGCACCTTTCCTTCCCCCGCTCAAACATGCACTGGTTACCCCCAGACTTAATAACCCCCTCACTACCTGTCCCCTCTCAATTACTGCGACCCCCTTCCCGCTCTATCCTCAACCTCTCCCCCTCCTCCGGCACCTTTCCTTCCCCCGCTCAAACATGCACTGGTTACCCCCAGACTTAATAACCCCCTCACTACCTGTCCCCTCTCAATTACTGCGACCCCCCTTCCCGCTCTATCCTCAACCTCTCCCCCTCCTCCGACACCTTTCCTTCCCCCGCTCAAACATGCACTGGTTACCCCCAGACTTAATAACCCCCTCACTACCTGTCCCCTCTCAATTACTGCGACCCCCTTCCCGCTCTATCCTCAACCTCTCCCCCTCCTCCGACACCTTTCCTTCCCCCGCTCAAACATGCACTGGTTACCCCCAGACTTAATAACCCCCTCACTACCTGTCCCCTCTCAATTACTGCGACCCCCTTCCCGCTCTATCCTCAACCTCTCCCCCTCCTCCGGCACCTTTCCTTCCCCCGCTCAAACATGCACTGGTTACCCCCAGACTTAATAACCCCCCTCACTACCTGTCCCCTCTCAATTACTGCGACCCCCTTCCCGCTCTATCCTCAACCTCTCCCCCTCCTCCGGCACCTTTCCTTCCCCCGCTCAAACATGCACTGGTTACCCCCAGACTTAATAACCCCCTCACTACCTGGACCCTCTCAATTACTGCGACCCCCTTCCCGCTCTATCCTCAACCTCTCCCCCTCCTCCGGCACCTTTCCTTCCCCCGCTCAAACATGCACTGGTTACCCCCAGACTTAATAACCCCCTCACTACCTGTCCCCTCTCAATTACTGCGACCCCCTTCCCGCTCTATCCTCAACCTCTCCCCCTCCTCCGGCACCTTTCCTTCCCCCGCTCAAACATGCACTGGTTACCCCCAGACTTAATAACCCCCTCACTACCTGTCCCCTCTCAATTACTGCGACCCCCTTCCCGCTCTATCCTCAACCTCTCCCCCTCCTCCGGCACCTTTCCTTCCCCCGCTCAAACATGCACTGGTTACCCCCAGACTTAATAACCCCCTCACTACCTGTCCCCTCTCAATTACTGCGACCCCCTTCCCGCTCTATCCTCAACCTCTCCCCCTCCTCCGGCACCTTTCCTTCCCCCGCTCAAACATGCACTGGTTACCCCCAGACTTAATAACCCCCTCACTACCTGTCCCCTCTCAATTACTGCGACCCCCCTTCCCGCTCTATCCTCAACCTCTCCCCCCTCCTCCGGCACCTTTCCTTCCCCCGCTCAAACATGCACTGGTTACCCCCAGACTTAATAACCCCCTCACTACCTGTCCCCTCTCAATTACTGCGACCCCCTTCCCGCTCTATCCTCAACCTCTCCCCCTCCTCCGGCACCTTTCCTTCCCCCGCTCAAACATGCACTGGTTACCCCCAGACTTAATAACCCCCTCACTACCTGTCCCCTCTCAATTACTGCGACCCCCTTCCCGCTCTATCCTCAACCTCTCCCCCCTCCTCCGGCACCTTTCCTTCCCCCGCTCAAACATGCACTGGTTACCCCCAGACTTAATAACCCCCTCACTACCTGTCCCCTCTCAATTACTGCGACCCCCTTCCCGCTCTATCCTCAACCTCTCCCCCTCCTCCGGCACCTTTCCTTCCCCCGCTCAAACATGCACTGGTTACCCCCAGACTTAATAACCCCTCACTACCTGTCCCCTCTCAATTACTGCGACCCCCTTCCCGCTCTATCCTCAACCTCTCCCCCTCCTCCGGCACCTTTCCTTCCCCCGCTCAAACATGCACTGGTTACCCCCAGACTTAATAACCCCCTCACTACCTGTCCCCTCTCAATTACTGCGACCCCCTTCCCGCTCTATCCTCAACCTCTCCCCCCTCCTCCGGCACCTTTCCTTCCCCCGCTCAAACATGCACTGGTTACCCCCAGACTTAATAACCCCTCACTACCTGTCCCCTCTCAATTACTGCGACCCCCTTCCCGCTCTATCCTCAACCTCTCCCCCCTCCTCCGGCACCTTTCCTTCCCCCGCTCAAACATGCACTGGTTACCCCCAGACTTAATAACCCCCTCACTACCTGTCCCCTCTCAATTACTGCGACCCCCTTCCCGCTCTATCCTCAACCTCTCCCCCTCCTCCGACACCTTTCCTTCCCCCGCTCAAACATGCACTGGTTACCCCCAGACTTAATAACCCCCTCACTACCTGTCCCCTCTCAATTACTGCGACCCCCTTCCCGCTCTATCCTCAACCTCTCCCCCTCCTCCGGCACCTTTCCTTCCCCCGCTCAAACATGCACTGGTTACCCCCAGACTTAATAACCCCCTCACTACCTGTCCCCTCTCAATTACTGCGACCCCCCTTCCCGCTCTATCCTCAACCTCTCCCCCTCCTCCGGCACCTTTCCTTCCCCCGCTCAAACATGCACTGGTTACCCCCAGACTTAATAACCCCCTCACTACCTGTCCCCTCTCAATTACTGCGACCCCCTTCCCGCTCTATCCTCAACCTCTCCCCCTCCTCCGGCACCTTTCCTTCCCCCGCTCAAACATGCACTGGTTACCCCCAGACTTAATAACCCCCTCACTACCTGTCCCCTCTCAATTACTGCGACCCCCTTCCCGCTCTATCCTCAACCTCTCCCCCGGCACCTTTCCTTCCCCCGCTCAAACATGCACTGGTTACCCCCAGACTTAATAACCCCCTCACTACCTGTCCCCTCTCAATTACTGCGACCCCCTTCCCGCTCTATCCTCAACCTCTCCCCCTCCTCCGGCACCTTTCCTTCCCCCGCTCAAACATGCACTGGTTACCCCCAGACTTAATAACCCCCTCACTACCTGTCCCCTCTCAATTACTGCGACCCCCTTCCCGCTCTATCCTCAACCTCTCCCCCTCCTCCGGCACCTTTCCTTCCCCCGCTCAAACATGCACTGGTTACCCCCAGACTTAATAACCCCCTCACTACCTGTCCCCTCTCAATTACTGCGACCCCCTTCCCGCTCTATCCTCAACCTCTCCCCCTCCTCCGACACCTTTCCTTCCCCCCGCTCAAACATGCACTGGTTACCCCCAGACTTAATAACCCCCTCACTACCTGTCCCCTCTCAATTACTGCGACCCCCTTCCCGCTCTATCCTCAACCTCTCCCCCCTCCTCCGGCACCTTTCCTTCCCCCGCTCAAACATGCACTGGTTACCCCCAGACTTAATAACCCCCTCACTACCTGTCCCCTCTCAATTACTGCGACCCCCTTCCCGCTCTATCCTCAACCTCTCCCCCTCCTCCGGCACCTTTCCTTCCCCCGCTCAAACATGCACTGGTTACCCCCAGACTTAATAACCCCCTCACTACCTGTCCCCTCTCAATTACTGCGACCCCCTTCCCGCTCTATCCTCAACCTCTCCCCCTCCTCCGGCACCTTTCCTTCCCCCGCTCAAACATGCACTGGTTACCCCCAGACTTAATAACCCCCTCACTACCTGTCCCCTCTCAATTACTGCGACCCCCTTCCCGCTCTATCCTCAACCTCTCCCCCTCCTCCGGCACCTTTCCTTCCCCCGCTCAAACATGCACTGGTTACCCCCAGACTTAATAACCCCCTCACTACCTGGACCCTCTCAATTACTGCGACCCCCTTCCCGCTCTATCCTCAACCTCTCCCCCCTCCTCCGACACCTTTCCTTCCCCCGCTCAAACATGCACTGGTTACCCCCAGACTTAATAACCCCCTCACTACCTGTCCCCTCTCAATTACTGCGACCCCCTTCCCGCTCTATCCTCAACCTCTCCCCCTCCTCCGGCACCTTTCCTTCCCCCGCTCAAACATGCACTGGTTACCCCCAGACTTAATAACCCCCTCACTACCTGTCCCCTCTCAATTACTGCGACCCCCTTCCCGCTCTATCCTCAACCTCTCCCCCTCCTCCGGCACCTTTCCTTCCCCCGCTCAAACATGCACTGGTTACCCCCAGACTTAATAACCCCCTCACTACCTGTCCCCTCTCAATTACTGCGACCCCCTTCCCGCTCTATCCTCAACCTCTCCCCCTCCTCCGCCACCTTTCCTTCCCCCGCTCAAACATGCACTGGTTACCCCCAGACTTAATAACCCCCTCACTACCTGTCCCCTCTCAATTACTGCGACCCCCTTCCCGCTCTATCCTCAACCTCTCCCCCTCCTCCGACACCTTTCCTTCCCCCGCTCAAACATGCACTGGTTACCCCCAGACTTAATAACCCCCTCACTACCTGTCCCCTCTCAATTACTGCGACCCCCTTCCCGCTCTATCCTCAACCTCTCCCCCTCCTCCGGCACCTTTCCTTCCCCCGCTCAAACATGCACTGGTTACCCCCAGACTTAATAACCCCCTCACTACCTGTCCCCTCTCAATTACTGCGACCCCCTTCCCGCTCTATCCTCAACCTCTCCCCCTCCTCCGACACCTTTCCTTCCCCCGCTCAAACATGCACTGGTTACCCCCAGACTTAATAACCCCCTCACTACCTGTCCCCTCTCAATTACTGCGACCCCCCTTCCCGCTCTATCCTCAACCTCTCCCCCTCCTCCGGCACCTTTCCTTCCCCCGCTCAAACATGCACTGGTTACCCCCAGACTTAATAACCCCCTCACTACCTGTCCCCTCTCAATTACTGCGACCCCCTTCCCGCTCTATCCTCAACCTCTCCCCCTCCTCCGGCACCTTTCCTTCCCCCGCTCAAACATGCACTGGTTACCCCCAGACTTAATAACCCCCTCACTACCTGGACCCTCTCAATTACTGCGACCCCCTTCCCGCTCTATCCTCAACCTCTCCCCCTCCTCCGGCACCTTTCCTTCCCCCGCTCAAACATGCACTGGTTACCCCCAGACTTAATAACCCCCTCACTACCTGTCCCCTCTCAATTACTGCGACCCCCTTCCCGCTCTATCCTCAACCTCTCCCCCTCCTCCGGCACCTTTCCTTCCCCCGCTCAAACATGCACTGGTTACCCCCATACTTAATAACCCCCTCACTACCTGTCCCCTCTCAATTACTGCGACCCCCTTCCCGCTCTATCCTCAACCTCTCCCCCCTCCTCCGGCACCTTTCCTTCCCCCGCTCAAACATGCACTGGTTACCCCCAGACTTAATAACCCCCTCACTACCTGTCCCCTCTCAATTACTGCGACCCCCTTCCCGCTCTATCCTCAACCTCTCCCCCTCCTCCGGCACCTTTCCTTCCCCCGCTCAAACATGCACTGGTTACCCCCAGACTTAATAACCCCCTCACTACCTGTCCCCTCTCAATTACTGCGACCCCCTTCCCGCTCTATCCTCAACCTCTCCCCCTCCTCCGACACCTTTCCTTCCCCCGCTCAAACATGCACTGGTTACCCCCAGACTTAATAACCCCCTCACTACCTGTCCCCTCTCAATTACTGCGACCCCCTTCCCGCTCTATCCTCAACCTCTCCCCCTCCTCCGACACCTTTCCTTCCCCCGCTCAAACATGCACTGGTTACCCCCAGA
The DNA here is from genome assembly GCA_029206835.1 of Rana muscosa. Lineage (NCBI taxonomy): Eukaryota > Metazoa > Chordata > Amphibia > Anura > Ranidae > Rana > Rana muscosa. Next base: position 189,335 of record JARGYO010005615.1, on the reverse strand, counting down.
CTTAATAACCCCCTCACTACCTGTCCCCTCTCAATTACTGCGACCCCCTTCCCGCTCTATCCTCAACCTCTCCCCCCTCCTCCGACACCTTTCCTTCCCCCGCTCAAACATGCACTGGTTACCCCCAGACTTAATAACCCCCTCACTACCTGTCCCCTCTCAATTACTGCGACCCCCTTCCCGCTCTATCCTCAACCTCTCCCCCTCCTCCGGCACCTTTCCTTCCCCCGCTCAAACATGCACTGGTTACCCCCAGACTTAATAACCCCCTCACTACCTGTCCCCTCTCAATTACTGCGACCCCCTTCCCGCTCTATCCTCAACCTCTCCCCCTCCTCCGGCACCTTTCCTTCCCCCGCTCAAACATGCACTGGTTACCCCCATACTTAATAACCCCCTCACTACCTGTCCCCTCTCAATTACTGCGACCCCCTTCCCGCTCTATCCTCAACCTCTCCCCCTCCTCCGACACCTTTCCTTCCCCCGCTCAAACATGCACTGGTTACCCCCAGACTTAATAACCCCCTCACTACCTGTCCCCTCTCAATTACTGCGACCCCCCTTCCCGCTCTATCCTCAACCTCTCCCCCTCCTCCGACACCTTTCCTTCCCCCGCTCAAACATGCACTGGTTACCCCCAGACTTAATAACCCCCTCACTACCTGTCCCCTCTCAATTACTGCGACCCCCTTCCCGCTCTATCCTCAACCTCTCCCCCTCCTCCGGCACCTTTCCTTCCCCCGCTCAAACATGCACTGGTTACCCCCAGACTTAATAACCCCCTCACTACCTGTCCCCTCTCAATTACTGCGACCCCCTTCCCGCTCTATCCTCAACCTCTCCCCCTCCTCCGGCACCTTTCCTTCCCCCGCTCAAACATGCACTGGTTACCCCCAGACTTAATAACCCCCTCACTACCTGTCCCCTCTCAATTACTGCGACCCCCTTCCCGCTCTATCCTCAACCTCTCCCCCTCCTCCGGCACCTTTCCTTCCCCCGCTCAAACATGCACTGGTTACCCCCAGACTTAATAACCCCCTCACTACCTGTCCCCTCTCAATTACTGCGACCCCCTTCCCGCTCTATCCTCAACCTCTCCCCCTCCTCCGGCACCTTTCCTTCCCCCGCTCAAACATGCACTGGTTACCCCCAGACTTAATAACCCCCTCACTACCTGTCCCCTCTCAATTACTGCGACCCCCTTCCCGCTCTATCCTCAACCTCTCCCCCTCCTCCGACACCTTTCCTTCCCCCGCTCAAACATGCACTGGTTACCCCCAGACTTAATAACCCCTCACTACCTGGACCCTCTCAATTACTGCGACCCCCTTCCCGCTCTATCCTCAACCTCTCCCCCGGCACCTTTCCTTCCCCCGCTCAAACATGCACTGGTTACCCCCAGACTTAATAACCCCCTCACTACCTGTCCCCTCTCAATTACTGCGACCCCCTTCCCGCTCTATCCTCAACCTCTCCCCCTCCTCCGGCACCTTTCCTTCCCCCGCTCAAACATGCACTGGTTACCCCCAGACTTAATAACCCCCTCACTACCTGTCCCCTCTCAATTACTGCGACCCCCTTCCCGCTCTATCCTCAACCTCTCCCCCCTCCTCCGGCACCTTTCCTTCCCCCGCTCAAACATGCACTGGTTACCCCCAGACTTAATAACCCCCTCACTACCTGTCCCCTCTCAATTACTGCGACCCCCTTCCCGCTCTATCCTCAACCTCTCCCCCTCCTCCGGCACCTTTCCTTCCCCCGCTCAAACATGCACTGGTTACCCCCAGACTTAATAACCCCCTCACTACCTGTCCCCTCTCAATTACTGCGACCCCCTTCCCGCTCTATCCTCAACTCCCTAACCCACAACCTCTCCCCCTCCTCCGGCACCTTTCCTTCCCCCGCTCAAACATGCACTGGTTACCCCCAGACTTAATAACCCCCTCACTACCTGTCCCCTCTCAATTACTGCGACCCCCTTCCCGCTCTATCCTCAACCTCTCCCCCTCCTCCGGCACCTTTCCTTCCCCCGCTCAAACATGCACTGGTTACCCCCAGACTTAATAACCCCCTCACTACCTGTCCCCTCTCAATTACTGCGACCCCCTTCCCGCTCTATCCTCAACCTCTCCCCCTCCTCCGGCACCTTTCCTTCCCCCGCTCAAACATGCACTGGTTACCCCCAGACTTAATAACCCCCTCACTACCTGTCCCCTCTCAATTACTGCGACCCCCTTCCCGCTCTATCCTCAACCTCTCCCCCCTCCTCCGGCACCTTTCCTTCCCCCGCTCAAACATGCACTGGTTACCCCCAGACTTAATAACCCCCTCACTACCTGTCCCCTCTCAATTACTGCAACCCCCTTCCCGCTCTATCCTCAACCTCTCCCCCTCCTCCGGCACCTTTCCTTCCCCCGCTCAAACATGCACTGGTTACCCCCAGACTTAATAACCCCCTCACTACCTGGACCCTCTCAATTACTGCGACCCCCTTCCCGCTCTATCCTCAACCTCTCCCCCTCCTCCGGCACCTTTCCTTCCCCCGCTCAAACATGCACTGGTTACCCCCAGACTTAATAACCCCCTCACTACCTGTCCCCTCTCAATTACTGCGACCCCCTTCCCGCTCTATCCTCAACCTCTCCCCCTCCTCCGGCACCTTTCCTTCCCCCGCTCAAACATGCACTGGTTACCCCCATACTTAATAACCCCCTCACTACCTGTCCCCTCTCAATTACTGCGACCCCCTTCCCGCTCTATCCTCAACCTCTCCCCCTCCTCCGGCACCTTTCCTTCCCCCGCTCAAACATGCACTGGTTACCCCCAGACTTAATAACCCCCTCACTACCTGTCCCCTCTCAATTACTGCGACCCCCTTCCCGCTCTATCCTCAACCTCTCCCCCTCCTCCGACACCTTTCCTTCCCCCGCTCAAACATGCACTGGTTACCCCCAGACTTAATAACCCCCTCACTACCTGTCCCCTCTCAATTACTGCGACCCCCTTCCCGCTCTATCCTCAACTCCCTAACCCACAACCTCTCCCCCTCCTCCGGCACCTTTCCTTCCCCCGCTCAAACATGCACTGGTTACCCCCAGACTTAATAACCCCCTCACTACCTGTCCCCTCTCAATTACTGCGACCCCCTTCCCGCTCCATCCTCAACCTCTCCCCCTCCTCCGGCACCTTTCCTTCCCCCGCTCAAACATGCACTGGTTACCCCCAGACTTAATAACCCCCTCACTACCTGTCCCCTCTCAATTACTGCGACCCCCTTCCCGCTCTATCCTCAACCTCTCCCCCTCCTCCGACACCTTTCCTTCCCCCGCTCAAACATGCACTGGTTACCCCCAGACTTAATAACCCCCTCACTACCTGTCCCCTCTCAATTACTGCGACCCCCTTCCCGCTCTATCCTCAACCTCTCCCCCCTCCTCCGACACCTTTCCTTCCCCCGCTCAAACATGCACTGGTTACCCCCAGACTTAATAACCCCCTCACTACCTGTCCCCTCTCAATTACTGCGACCCCCTTCCCGCTCTATCCTCAACCTCTCCCCCTCCTCCGGCACCTTTCCTTCCCCCGCTCAAACATGCACTGGTTACCCCCAGACTTAATAACCCCCTCACTACCTGTCCCCTCTCAATTACTGCGACCCCCTTCCCGCTCTATCCTCAACCTCTCCCCCTCCTCCGGCACCTTTCCTTCCCCCGCTCAAACATGCACTGGTTACCCCCATACTTAATAACCCCCTCACTACCTGTCCCCTCTCAATTACTGCGACCCCCTTCCCGCTCTATCCTCAACCTCTCCCCCTCCTCCGACACCTTTCCTTCCCCCGCTCAAACATGCACTGGTTACCCCCAGACTTAATAACCCCCTCACTACCTGTCCCCTCTCAATTACTGCGACCCCCTTCCCGCTCTATCCTCAACCTCTCCCCCTCCTCCGGCACCTTTCCTTCCCCCGCTCAAACATGCACTGGTTACCCCCAGACTTAATAACCCCCTCACTACCTGTCCCCTCTCAATTACTGCGACCCCCTTCCCGCTCTATCCTCAACCTCTCCCCCTCCTCCGGCACCTTTCCTTCCCCCGCTCAAACATGCACTGGTTACCCCCAGACTTAATAACCCCCTCACTACCTGTCCCCTCTCAATTACTGCGACCCCCTTCCCGCTCTATCCTCAACCTCTCCCCCTCCTCCGACACCTTTCCTTCCCCCGCTCAAACATGCACTGGTTACCCCCAGACTTAATAACCCCCTCACTACCTGTCCCCTCTCAATTACTGCGACCCCCTTCCCGCTCTATCCTCAACCTCTCCCCCTCCTCCGGCACCTTTCCTTCCCCCGCTCAAACATGCACTGGTTACCCCCAGACTTAATAACCCCCTCACTACCTGTCCCCTCTCAATTACTGCGACCCCCTTCCCGCTCTATCCTCAACCTCTCCCCCCTCCTCCGGCACCTTTCCTTCCCCCGCTCAAACATGCACTGGTTACCCCCAGACTTAATAACCCCCTCACTACCTGTCCCCTCTCAATTACTGCGACCCCCTTCCCGCTCTATCCTCAACCTCTCCCCCTCCTCCGGCACCTTTCCTTCCCCCGCTCAAACATGCACTGGTTACCCCCAGACTTAATAACCCCCTCACTACCTGGACCCTCTCAATTACTGCGACCCCCTTCCCGCTCTATCCTCAACCTCTCCCCCTCCTCCGGCACCTTTCCTTCCCCCGCTCAAACATGCACTGGTTACCCCCAGACTTAATAACCCCCTCACTACCTGTCCCCTCTCAATTACTGCGACCCCCTTCCCGCTCTATCCTCAACCTCTCCCCCTCCTCCGACACCTTTCCTTCCCCCGCTCAAACATGCACTGGTTACCCCCAGACTTAATAACCCCTCACTACCTGGACCCTCTCAATTACTGCGACCCCCTTCCCGCTCTATCCTCAACCTCTCCCCCGGCACCTTTCCTTCCCCCGCTCAAACATGCACTGGTTACCCCCAGACTTAATAACCCCCTCACTACCTGTCCCCTCTCAATTACTGCGACCCCCTTCCCGCTCTATCCTCAACCTCTCCCCCTCCTCCGGCACCTTTCCTTCCCCCGCTCAAACATGCACTGGTTACCCCCAGACTTAATAACCCCCTCACTACCTGTCCCCTCTCAATTACTGCGACCCCCTTCCCGCTCCATCCTCAACCTCTCCCCCTCCTCCGACACCTTTCCTTCCCCCGCTCAAACATGCACTGGTTACCCCCAGACTTAATAACCCCTCACTACCTGGACCCTCTCAATTACTGCGACCCCCTTCCCGCTCTATCCTCAACCTCTCCCCCCTCCTCCGACACCTTTCCTTCCCCCGCTCAAACATGCACTGGTTACCCCCAGACTTAATAACCCCCTCACTACCTGTCCCCTCTCAATTACTGCGACCCCCTTCCCGCTCTATCCTCAACTCCCTAACCCACATCTTCACCCCCTCCTCCGACACCTTTCCTTCCCCCGCTCAAACATGCACTGGTTACCCCCAGACTTAATAACCCCCTCACTACCTGTCCCCTCTCAATTACTGCGACCCCCTTCCCGCTCTATCCTCAACCTCTCCCCCTCCTCCGGCACCTTTCCTTCCCCCGCTCAAACATGCACTGGTTACCCCCAGACTTAATAACCCCTCACTACCTGTCCCCTCTCAATTACTGCGACCCCCTTCCCGCTCTATCCTCAACCTCTCCCCCTCCTCCGACACCTTTCCTTCCCCCGCTCAAACATGCACTGGTTACCCCCAGACTTAATAACCCCCTCACTACCTGTCCCCTCTCAATTACTGCGACCCCCTTCCCGCTCTATCCTCAACCTCTCCCCCTCCTCCGGCACCTTTCCTTCCCCCGCTCAAACATGCACTGGTTACCCCCAGACTTAATAACCCCCTCACTACCTGTCCCCTCTCAATTACTGCGACCCCCTTCCCGCTCTATCCTCAACCTCTCCCCCTCCTCCGGCACCTTTCCTTCCCCCGCTCAAACATGCACTGGTTACCCCCAGACTTAATAACCCCCTCACTACCTGTCCCCTCTCAATTACTGCGACCCCCTTCCCGCTCTATCCTCAACCTCTCCCCCTCCTCCGGCACCTTTCCTTCCCCCGCTCAAACATGCACTGGTTACCCCCAGACTTAATAACCCCCTCACTACCTGTCCCCTCTCAATTACTGCGACCCCCTTCCCGCTCTATCCTCAACCTCTCCCCCTCCTCCGGCACCTTTCCTTCCCCCGCTCAAACATGCACTGGTTACCCCCAGACTTAATAACCCCCTCACTACCTGTCCCCTCTCAATTACTGCGACCCCCTTCCCGCTCTATCCTCAACCTCTCCCCCTCCTCCGGCACCTTTCCTTCCCCCGCTCAAACATGCACTGGTTACCCCCAGACTTAATAACCCCCTCACTACCTGTCCCCTCTCAATTACTGCGACCCCCTTCCCGCTCTATCCTCAACCTCTCCCCCTCCTCCGGCACCTTTCCTTCCCCCGCTCAAACATGCACTGGTTACCCCCAGACTTAATAACCCCCTCACTACCTGTCCCCTCTCAATTACTGCGACCCCCTTCCCGCTCTATCCTCAACCTCTCCCCCCTTCTCCGGCACCTTTCCTTCCCCCGCTCAAACATGCACTGGTTACCCCCAGACTTAATAACCCCCTCACTACCTGGACCCTCTCAATTACTGCGACCCCCTTCCCGCTCTATCCTCAACCTCTCCCCCTCCTCCGGCACCTTTCCTTCCCCCGCTCAAACATGCACTGGTTACCCCCAGACTTAATAACCCCCTCACTACCTGTCCCCTCTCAATTACTGCGACCCCCTTCCCGCTCTATCCTCAACCTCTCCCCCTCCTCCGGCACCTTTCCTTCCCCCGCTCAAACATGCACTGGTTACCCCCAGACTTAATAACCCCCTCACTACCTGTCCCCTCTCAATTACTGCGACCCCCTTCCCGCTCTATCCTCAACCTCTCCCCCTCCTCCGGCACCTTTCCTTCCCCCGCTCAAACATGCACTGGTTACCCCCAGACTTAATAACCCCCTCACTACCTGTCCCCTCTCAATTACTGCGACCCCCTTCCCGCTCTATCCTCAACCTCTCCCCCTCCTCCGGCACCTTTCCTTCCCCCGCTCAAACATGCACTGGTTACCCCCAGACTTAATAACCCCCTCACTACCTGTCCCCTCTCAATTACTGCGACCCCCTTCCCGCTCTATCCTCAACCTCTCCCCCTCCTCCGGCACCTTTCCTTCCCCCGCTCAAACATGCACTGGTTACCCCCAGACTTAATAACCCCCTCACTACCTGGACCCTCTCAATTACTGCGACCCCCTTCCCGCTCTATCCTCAACCTCTCCCCCTCCTCCGGCACCTTTCCTTCCCCCGCTCAAACATGCACTGGTTACCCCCAGACTTAATAACCCCCTCACTACCTGTCCCCTCTCAATTACTGCGACCCCCTTCCCGCTCTATCCTCAACCTCTCCCCCTCCTCCGGCACCTTTCCTTCCCCCGCTCAAACATGCACTGGTTACCCCCAGACTTAATAACCCCCTCACTACCTGTCCCCTCTCAATTACTGCGACCCCCTTCCCGCTCTATCCTCAACCTCTCCCCCTCCTCCGGCACCTTTCCTTCCCCCGCTCAAACATGCACTGGTTACCCCCAGACTTAATAACCCCCTCACTACCTGTCCCCTCTCAATTACTGCGACCCCCTTCCCGCTCTATCCTCAACCTCTCCCCCTCCTCCGGCACCTTTCCTTCCCCCGCTCAAACATGCACTGGTTACCCCCATACTTAATAACCCCCTCACTACCTGTCCCCTCTCAATTACTGCGACCCCCTTCCCGCTCTATCCTCAACCTCTCCCCCCTCCTCCGGCACCTTTCCTTCCCCCGCTCAAACATGCACTGGTTACCCCCAGACTTAATAACCCCCTCACTACCTGTCCCCTCTCAATTACTGCGACCCCCTTCCCGCTCTATCCTCAACCTCTCCCCCTCCTCCGGCACCTTTCCTTCCCCCGCTCAAACATGCACTGGTTACCCCCAGACTTAATAACCCCCTCACTACCTGTCCCCTCTCAATTACTGCGACCCCCTTCCCGCTCTATCCTCAACCTCTCCCCCTCCTCCGACACCTTTCCTTCCCCCGCTCAAACATGCACTGGTTACCCCCAGACTTAATAACCCCCTCACTACCTGTCCCCTCTCAATTACTGCGACCCCCTTCCCGCTCTATCCTCAACCTCTCCCCCTCCTCCGACACCTTTCCTTCCCCCGCTCAAACATGCACTGGTTACCCCCAGACTTAATAACCCCCTCACTACCTGTCCCCTCTCAATTACTGCGACCCCCTTCCCGCTCTATCCTCAACCTCTCCCCCCTCCTCCGACACCTTTCCTTCCCCCGCTCAAACATGCACTGGTTACCCCCAGACTTAATAACCCCCTCACTACCTGTCCCCTCTCAATTACTGCGACCCCCTTCCCGCTCTATCCTCAACCTCTCCCCCTCCTCCGGCACCTTTCCTTCCCCCGCTCAAACATGCACTGGTTACCCCCAGACTTAATAACCCCCTCACTACCTGTCCCCTCTCAATTACTGCGACCCCCTTCCCGCTCTATCCTCAACCTCTCCCCCTCCTCCGGCACCTTTCCTTCCCCCGCTCAAACATGCACTGGTTACCCCCATACTTAATAACCCCCTCACTACCTGTCCCCTCTCAATTACTGCGACCCCCTTCCCGCTCTATCCTCAACCTCTCCCCCTCCTCCGACACCTTTCCTTCCCCCGCTCAAACATGCACTGGTTACCCCCAGACTTAATAACCCCCTCACTACCTGTCCCCTCTCAATTACTGCGACCCCCTTCCCGCTCTATCCTCAACCTCTCCCCCTCCTCCGGCACCTTTCCTTCCCCCGCTCAAACATGCACTGGTTACCCCCAGACTTAATAACCCCCTCACTACCTGTCCCCTCTCAATTACTGCGACCCCCTTCCCGCTCTATCCTCAACCTCTCCCCCTCCTCCGACACCTTTCCTTCCCCCGCTCAAACATGCACTGGTTACCCCCAGACTTAATAACCCCTCACTACCTGGACCCTCTCAATTACTGCGACCCCCTTCCCGCTCTATCCTCAACCTCTCCCCCGGCACCTTTCCTTCCCCCGCTCAAACATGCACTGGTTACCCCCAGACTTAATAACCCCCTCACTACCTGTCCCCTCTCAATTACTGCGACCCCCTTCCCGCTCTATCCTCAACCTCTCTCCCCTTCTCCGGCACCTTTCCTTCCCCCGCTCAAACATGCACTGGTTACCCCCAGACTTAATAACCCCCTCACTACCTGTCCCCTCTCAATTACTGCGACCCCCTTCCCGCTCTATCCTCAACCTCTCCCCCTCCTCCGGCACCTTTCCTTCCCCCGCTCAAACATGCACTGGTTACCCCCAGACTTAATAACCCCCTCACTACCTGTCCCCTCTCAATTACTGCGACCCCCTTCCCGCTCTATCCTCAACTCCCTAACCCACAACCTCTCCCCCTCCTCCGGCACCTTTCCTTCCCCCGCTCAAACATGCACTGGTTACCCCCAGACTTAATAACCCCCTCACTACCTGTCCCCTCTCAATTACTGCGACCCCCTTCCCGCTCTATCCTCAACCTCTCCCCCTCCTCCGGCACCTTTCCTTCCCCCGCTCAAACATGCACTGGTTACCCCCAGACTTAATAACCCCCTCACTACCTGTCCCCTCTCAATTACTGCGACCCCCTTCCCGCTCTATCCTCAACCTCTCCCCCTCCTCCGGCACCTTTCCTTCCCCCGCTCAAACATGCACTGGTTACCCCCAGACTTAATAACCCCCTCACTACCTGGACCCTCTCAATTACTGCGACCCCCTTCCCGCTCTATCCTCAACCTCTCCCCCTCCTCCGGCACCTTTCCTTCCCCCGCTCAAACATGCACTGGTTACCCCCAGACTTAATAACCCCCTCACTACCTGTCCCCTCTCAATTACTGCGACCCCCTTCCCGCTCTATCCTCAACCTCTCCCCCTCCTCCGGCACCTTTCCTTCCCCCGCTCAAACATGCACTGGTTACCCCCAGACTTAATAACCCCCTCACTACCTGTCCCCTCTCAATTACTGCGACCCCCTTCCCGCTCTATCCTCAACCTCTCCCCCTCCTCCGGCACCTTTCCTTCCCCCGCTCAAACATGCACTGGTTACCCCCAGACTTAATAACCCCCTCACTACCTGTCCCCTCTCAATTACTGCGACCCCCTTCCCGCTCTATCCTCAACCTCTCCCCCTCCTCCGGCACCTTTCCTTCCCCCGCTCAAACATGCACTGGTTACCCCCAGACTTAATAACCCCCTCACTACCTGTCCCCTCTCAATTACTGCGACCCCCTTCCCGCTCTATCCTCAACCTCTCCCCCCTCCTCCGGCACCTTTCCTTCCCCCGCTCAAACATGCACTGGTTACCCCCAGACTTAATAACCCCCTCACTACCTGTCCCCTCTCAATTACTGCGACCCCCTTCCCGCTCTATCCTCAACCTCTCCCCCTCCTCCGGCACCTTTCCTTCCCCCGCTCAAACATGCACTGGTTACCCCCAGACTTAATAACCCCCTCACTACCTGTCCCCTCTCAATTACTGCGACCCCCTTCCCGCTCTATCCTCAACCTCTCCCCCCTCCTCCGGCACCTTTCCTTCCCCCGCTCAAACATGCACTGGTTACCCCCAGACTTAATAACCCCCTCACTACCTGTCCCCTCTCAATTACTGCGACCCCCTTCCCGCTCTATCCTCAACCTCTCCCCCTCCTCCGGCACCTTTCCTTCCCCCGCTCAAACATGCACTGGTTACCCCCAGACTTAATAACCCCTCACTACCTGTCCCCTCTCAATTACTGCGACCCCCTTCCCGCTCTATCCTCAACCTCTCCCCCTCCTCCGGCACCTTTCCTTCCCCCGCTCAAACATGCACTGGTTACCCCCAGACTTAATAACCCCCTCACTACCTGTCCCCTCTCAATTACTGCGACCCCCTTCCCGCTCTATCCTCAACCTCTCCCCCTCCTCCGGCACCTTTCCTTCCCCCGCTCAAACATGCACTGGTTACCCCCAGACTTAATAACCCCCTCACTACCTGTCCCCTCTCAATTACTGCGACCCCCTTCCCGCTCTATCCTCAACCTCTCCCCCTCCTCCGACACCTTTCCTTCCCCCGCTCAAACATGCACTGGTTACCCCCAGACTTAATAACCCCCTCACTACCTGTCCCCTCTCAATTACTGCGACCCCCTTCCCGCTCTATCCTCAACCTCTCCCCCTCCTCCGGCACCTTTCCTTCCCCCGCTCAAACATGCACTGGTTACCCCCAGACTTAATAACCCCCTCACTACCTGTCCCCTCTCAATTACTGCGACCCCCTTCCCGCTCTATCCTCAACCTCTCCCCCTCCTCCGCCACCTTTCCTTCCCCCGCTCAAACATGCACTGGTTACCCCCAGACTTAATAACCCCCTCACTACCTGTCCCCTCTCAATTACTGCGACCCCCTTCCCGCTCTATCCTCAACCTCTCCCCCTCCTCCGGCACCTTTCCTTCCCCCGCTCAAACATGCACTGGTTACCCCCAGACTTAATAACCCCCTCACTACCTGGACCCTCTCAATTACTGCGACCCCCTTCCCGCTCTATCCTCAACCTCTCCCCCTCCTCCGACACCTTTCCTTCCCCCGCTCAAACATGCACTGGTTACCCCCAGACTTAATAACCCCCTCACTACCTGTCCCCTCTCAATTACTGCGACCCCCTTCCCGCTCTATCCTCAACCTCTCCTCCTCCTCCGGCACCTTTCCTTCCCCCGCTCAAACATGCACTGGTTACCCCCAGACTTAATAACCCCCTCACTACCTGTCCCCTCTCAATTACTGCGACCCCCTTCCCGCTCTATCCTCAACCTCTCCCCCCTCCTCCGGCACCTTTCCTTCCCCCGCTCAAACATGCACTGGTTACCCCCAGACTTAATAACCCCCTCACTACCTGTCCCCTCTCAATTACTGCGACCCCCTTCCCGCTCTATCCTCAACCTCTCCCCCTCCTCCGGCACCTTTCCTTCCCCCGCTCAAACATGCACTGGTTACCCCCAGACTTAATAACCCCTCACTACCTGTCCCCTCTCAATTACTGCGACCCCCTTCCCGCTCTATCCTCAACCTCTCCCCCTCCTCCGACACCTTTCCTTCCCCCGCTCAAACATGCACTGGTTACCCCCAGACTTAATAACCCCCTCACTACCTGTCCCCTCTCAATTACTGCGACCCCCTTCCCGCTCTATCCTCAACCTCTCCCCCTCCTCCGGCACCTTTCCTTCCCCCGCTCAAACATGCACTGGTTACCCCCAGACTTAATAACCCCCTCACTACCTGTCCCCTCTCAATTACTGCGACCCCCTTCCCGCTCTATCCTCAACCTCTCCCCCTCCTCCGGCACCTTTCCTTCCCCCGCTCAAACATGCACTGGTTACCCCCAGACTTAATAACCCCCTCACTACCTGTCCCCTCTCAATTACTGCGACCCCCTTCCCGCTCTATCCTCAACCTCTCCCCCCTCCTCCGGCACCTTTCCTTCCCCCGCTCAAACATGCACTGGTTACCCCCAGACTTAATAACCCCCTCACTACCTGTCCCCTCTCAATTACTGCGACCCCCTTCCCGCTCTATCCTCAACCTCTCCCCCCTCCTCCGGCACCTTTCCTTCCCCCGCTCAAACATGCACTGGTTACCCCCAGACTTAATAACCCCCTCACTACCTGTCCCCTCTCAATTACTGCGACCCCCTTCCCGCTCTATCCTCAACCTCTCCCCCTCCTCCGGCACCTTTCCTTCCCCCGCTCAAACATGCACTGGTTACCCCCAGACTTAATAACCCCTCACTACCTGTCCCCTCTCAATTACTGCGACCCCCTTCCCGCTCTATCCTCAACCTCTCCCCCTCCTCCGGCACCTTTCCTTCCCCCGCTCAAACATGCACTGGTTACCCCCAGACTTAATAACCCCCTCACTACCTGTCCCCTCTCAATTACTGCGACCCCCTTCCCGCTCTATCCTCAACCTCTCCCCCTCCTCCGGCACCTTTCCTTCCCCCGCTCAAACATGCACTGGTTACCCCCAGACTTAATAACCCCCTCACTACCTGTCCCCTCTCAATTACTGCGACCCCCTTCCCGCTCTATCCTCAACCTCTCCCCCTCCTCCGACACCTTTCCTTCCCCCGCTCAAACATGCACTGGTTACCCCCAGACTTAATAACCCCCTCACTACCTGTCCCCTCTCAATTACTGCGACCCCCTTCCCGCTCTATCCTCAACCTCTCCCCCTCCTCCGACACCTTTCCTTCCCCCGCTCAAACATGCACTGGTTACCCCCAGACTTAATAACCCCCTCACTACCTGTCCCCTCTCAATTACTGCGACCCCCTTCCCGCTCTATCCTCAACCTCTCCCCCTCCTCCGACACCTTTCCTTCCCCCGCTCAAACATGCACTGGTTACCCCCAGACTTAATAACCCCCTCACTACCTGTCCCCTCTCAATTACTGCGACCCCCTTCCCGCTCTATCCTCAACCTCTCCCCCTCCTCCGGCACCTTTCCTTCCCCCGCTCAAACATGCACTGGTTACCCCCAGACTTAATAACCCCCTCACTACCTGTCCCCTCTCAATTACTGCGACCCCCTTCCCGCTCTATCCTCAACCTCTCCCCCTCCTCCGACACCTTTCCTTCCCCCGCTCAAACATGCACTGGTTACCCCCAGACTTAATAACCCCCTCACTACCTGTCCCCTCTCAATTACTGCGACCCCCTTCCCGCTCTATCCTCAACCTCTCCCCCTCCTCCGGCACCTTTCCTTCCCCCGCTCAAACATGCACTGGTTACCCCCAGACTTAATAACCCCCTCACTACCTGTCCCCTCTCAATTACTGCGACCCCCTTCCCGCTCTATCCTCAACCTCTCCCCCTCCTCCGACACCTTTCCTTCCCCCGCTCAAACATGCACTGGTTACCCCCAGACTTAATAACCCCCTCACTACCTGTCCCCTCTCAATTACTGCGACCCCCTTCCCGCTCTATCCTCAACCTCTCCCCCTCCTCCGGCACCTTTCCTTCCCCCGCTCAAACATGCACTGGTTACCCCCAGACTTAATAACCCCCTCACTACCTGTCCCCTCTCAATTACTGCGACCCCCTTCCCGCTCTATCCTCAACCTCTCCCCCTCCTCCGGCACCTTTCCTTCCCCCGCTCAAACATGCACTGGTTACCCCCAGACTTAATAACCCCCTCACTACCTGGACCCTCTCAATTACTGCGACCCCCTTCCCGCTCTATCCTCAACCTCTCCCCCTCCTCCGGCACCTTTCCTTCCCCCGCTCAAACATGCACTGGTTACCCCCAGACTTAATAACCCCCTCACTACCTGTCCCCTCTCAATTACTGCGACCCCCTTCCCGCTCTATCCTCAACCTCTCCCCCTCCTCCGGCACCTTTCCTTCCCCCGCTCAAACATGCACTGGTTACCCCCAGACTTAATAACCCCCTCACTACCTGTCCCCTCTCAATTACTGCGACCCCCTTCCCGCTCTATCCTCAACCTCTCCCCCTCCTCCGGCACCTTTCCTTCCCCCGCTCAAACATGCACTGGTTACCCCCAGACTTAATAACCCCCTCACTACCTGTCCCCTCTCAATTACTGCGACCCCCTTCCCGCTCTATCCTCAACCTCTCCCCCTCCTCCGGCACCTTTCCTTCCCCCGCTCAAACATGCACTGGTTACCCCCAGACTTAATAACCCCCTCACTACCTGTCCCCTCTCAATTACTGCGACCCCCTTCCCGCTCTATCCTCAACCTCTCCCCCCTCCTCCGGCACCTTTCCTTCCCCCGCTCAAACATGCACTGGTTACCCCCAGACTTAATAACCCCCTCACTACCTGTCCCCTCTCAATTACTGCGACCCCCTTCCCGCTCTATCCTCAACCTCTCCCCCTCCTCCGGCACCTTTCCTTCCCCCGCTCAAACATGCACTGGTTACCCCCAGACTTAATAACCCCCTCACTACCTGTCCCCTCTCAATTACTGCGACCCCCTTCCCGCTCTATCCTCAACCTCTCCCCCCTCCTCCGGCACCTTTCCTTCCCCCGCTCAAACATGCACTGGTTACCCCCAGACTTAATAACCCCCTCACTACCTGTCCCCTCTCAATTACTGCGACCCCCTTCCCGCTCTATCCTCAACCTCTCCCCCTCCTCCGGCACCTTTCCTTCCCCCGCTCAAACATGCACTGGTTACCCCCAGACTTAATAACCCCTCACTACCTGTCCCCTCTCAATTACTGCGACCCCCTTCCCGCTCTATCCTCAACCTCTCCCCCTCCTCCGGCACCTTTCCTTCCCCCGCTCAAACATGCACTGGTTACCCCCAGACTTAATAACCCCCTCACTACCTGTCCCCTCTCAATTACTGCGACCCCCTTCCCGCTCTATCCTCAACCTCTCCCCCCTCCTCCGGCACCTTTCCTTCCCCCGCTCAAACATGCACTGGTTACCCCCAGACTTAATAACCCCTCACTACCTGTCCCCTCTCAATTACTGCGACCCCCCTTCCCGCTCTATCCTCAACCTCTCCCCCTCCTCCGACACCTTTCCTTCCCCCGCTCAAACATGCACTAGTTACCCCCAGACTTAATAACCCCCTCACTACCTGTCCCCTCTCAATTACTGCGACCCCCTTCCCGCTCTATCCTCAACTCCCTAACCCACAACCTCTCCCCCTCCTCCGGCACCTTTCCTTCCCCCGCTCAAACATGCACTGGTTACCCCCAGACTTAATAACCCCCTCACTACCTGTCCCCTCTCAATTACTGCGACCCCCTTCCCGCTCTATCCTCAACCTCTCCCCCTCCTCCGACACCTTTCCTTCCCCCGCTCAAACATGCACTGGTTACCCCCAGACTTAATAACCCCCTCACTACCTGTCCCCTCTCAATTACTGCGACCCCCTTCCCGCTCTATCCTCAACCTCTCCCCCTCCTCCGGCACCTTTCCTTCCCCCGCTCAAACATGCACTGGTTACCCCCAGACTTAATAACCCCCTCACTACCTGTCCCCTCTCAATTACTGCGACCCCCTTCCCGCTCTATCCTCAACCTCTCCCCCTCCTCCGACACCTTTCCTTCCCCCGCTCAAACATGCACTGGTTACCCCCAGACTTAATACCCCCCTCACTACCTGTCCCCTCTCAATTACTGCGACCCCCTTCCCGCTCTATCCTCAACCTCTCCCCCTCCTCCGGCACCTTTCCTTCCCCCGCTCAAACATGCACTGGTTACCCCCAGACTTAATAACCCCCTCACTACCTGTCCCCTCTCAATTACTGCGACCCCCTTCCCGCTCTATCCTCAACCTCTCCCCCTCCTCCGACACCTTTCCTTCCCCCGCTCAAACATGCACTGGTTACCCCCAGACTTAATAACCCCCTCACTACCTGTCCCCTCTCAATTACTGCGACCCCCTTCCCGCTCTATCCTCAACCTCTCCCCCCTCCTCCGGCACCTTTCCTTCCCCCGCTCAAACATGCACTGGTTACCCCCAGACTTAATAACCCCCTCACTACCTGTCCCCTCTCAATTACTGCGACCCCCTTCCCGCTCTATCCTCAACCTCTCCCCCTCCTCCGGCACCTTTCCTTCCCCCGCTCAAACATGCACTGGTTACCCCCAGACTTAATAACCCCCTCACTACCTGTCCCCTCTCAATTACTGCGACCCCCTTCCCGCTCTATCCTCAACCTCTCCCCCTCCTCCGGCACCTTTCCTTCCCCCGCTCAAACATGCACTGGTTACCCCCAGACTTAATAACCCCCTCACTACCTGTCCCCTCTCAATTACTGCGACCCCCTTCCCGCTCTATCCTCAACCTCTCCCCCTCCTCCGGCACCTTTCCTTCCCCCGCTCAAACATGCACTGGTTACCCCCAGACTTAATAACCCCCTCACTACCTGGACCCTCTCAATTACTGCGACCCCCTTCCCGCTCTATCCTCAACCTCTCCCCCCTCCTCCGACACCTTTCCTTCCCCCGCTCAAACATGCACTGGTTACCCCCAGACTTAATAACCCCCTCACTACCTGTCCCCTCTCAATTACTGCGACCCCCTTCCCGCTCTATCCTCAACCTCTCCCCCTCCTCCGGCACCTTTCCTTCCCCCGCTCAAACATGCACTGGTTACCCCCAGACTTAATAACCCCCTCACTACCTGGACCCTCTCAATTACTGCGACCCCCTTCCCGCTCTATCCTCAACCTCTCCCCCCTCCTCCGGCACCTTTCCTTCCCCCGCTCAAACATGCACTGGTTACCCCCAGACTTAATAACCCCCTCACTACCTGTCCCCTCTCAATTACTGCGACCCCCTTCCCGCTCTATCCTCAACCTCTCCCCCTCCTCCGGCACCTTTCCTTCCCCCGCTCAAACATGCACTGGTTACCCCCAGACTTAATAACCCCCTCACTACCTGTCCCCTCTCAATTACTGCGACCCCCTTCCCGCTCTATCCTCAACCTCTCCCCCTCCTCCGGCACCTTTCCTTCCCCCGCTCAAACATGCACTGGTTACCCCCAGACTTAATAACCCCCTCACTACCTGTCCCCTCTCAATTACTGCGACCCCCTTCCCGCTCTATCCTCAACCTCTCCCCCTCCTCCGGCACCTTTCCTTCCCCCGCTCAAACATGCACTGGTTACCCCCAGACTTAATAACCCCCTCACTACCTGTCCCCTCTCAATTACTGCGACCCCCTTCCCGCTCTATCCTCAACCTCTCCCCCTCCTCCGGCACCTTTCCTTCCCCCGCTCAAACATGCACTGGTTACCCCCAGACTTAATAACCCCCTCACTACCTGTCCCCTCTCAATTACTGCGACCCCCTTCCCGCTCTATCCTCAACCTCTCCCCCTCCTCCGCCACCTTTCCTTCCCCCGCTCAAACATGCACTGGTTACCCCCAGACTTAATAACCCCCTCACTACCTGTCCCCTCTCAATTACTGCGACCCCCTTCCCGCTCTATCCTCAACCTCTCCCCCTCCTCCGACACCTTTCCTTCCCCCGCTCAAACATGCACTGGTTACCCCCAGACTTAATAACCCCCTCACTACCTGTCCCCTCTCAATTACTGCGACCCCCTTCCCGCTCTATCCTCAACCTCTCCCCCTCCTCCGGCACCTTTCCTTCCCCCGCTCAAACATGCACTGGTTACCCCCAGACTTAATAACCCCCTCACTACCTGTCCCCTCTCAATTACTGCGACCCCCTTCCCGCTCTATCCTCAACCTCTCCCCCTCCTCCGACACCTTTCCTTCCCCCGCTCAAACATGCACTGGTTACCCCCAGACTTAATAACCCCCTCACTACCTGTCCCCTCAATTACTGCGACCCCCTTCCCGCTCTATCCTCAACCTCTCCCCCTCCTCCGGCACCTTTCCTTCCCCCGCTCAAACATGCACTGGTTACCCCCAGACTTAATAACCCCCTCACTACCTGTCCCCTCTCAATTACTGCGACCCCCTTCCCGCTCTATCCTCAACCTCTCCCCCTCCTCCGGCACCTTTCCTTCCCCCGCTCAAACATGCACTGGTTACCCCCAGACTTAATAACCCCCTCACTACCTGGACCCTCTCAATTACTGCGACCCCCTTCCCGCTCTATCCTCAACCTCTCCCCCTCCTCCGGCACCTTTCCTTCCCCCGCTCAAACATGCACTGGTTACCCCCAGACTTAATAACCCCCTCACTACCTGTCCCCTCTCAATTACTGCGACCCCCTTCCCGCTCTATCCTCAACCTCTCCCCCTCCTCCGGCACCTTTCCTTCCCCCGCTCAAACATGCACTGGTTACCCCCATACTTAATAACCCCCTCACTACCTGTCCCCTCTCAATTACTGCGACCCCCTTCCCGCTCTATCCTCAACCTCTCCCCCCTCCTCCGGCACCTTTCCTTCCCCCGCTCAAACATGCACTGGTTACCCCCAGACTTAATAACCCCCTCACTACCTGTCCCCTCTCAATTACTGCGACCCCCTTCCCGCTCTATCCTCAACCTCTCCCCCTCCTCCGGCACCTTTCCTTCCCCCGCTCAAACATGCACTGGTTACCCCCAGACTTAATAACCCCCTCACTACCTGTCCCCTCTCAATTACTGCGACCCCCTTCCCGCTCTATCCTCAACCTCTCCCCCTCCTCCGACACCTTTCCTTCCCCCGCTCAAACATGCACTGGTTACCCCCAGACTTAATAACCCCCTCACTACCTGTCCCCTCTCAATTACTGCGACCCCCTTCCCGCTCTATCCTCAACCTCTCCCCCTCCTCCGACACCTTTCCTTCCCCCGCTCAAACATGCACTGGTTACCCCCAGACTTAATAACCCCCTCACTACCTGTCCCCTCTCAATTACTGCGACCCCCTTCCCGCTCTATCCTCAACCTCTCCCCCCTCCTCCGACACCTTTCCTTCCCCCGCTCAAACATGCACTGGTTACCCCCAGACTTAATAACCCCCTCACTACCTGTCCCCTCTCAATTACTGCGACCCCCTTCCCGCTCTATCCTCAACCTCTCCCCCTCCTCCGGCACCTTTCCTTCCCCCGCTCAAACATGCACTGGTTACCCCCAGACTTAATAACCCCCTCACTACCTGTCCCCTCTCAATTACTGCGACCCCCTTCCCGCTCTATCCTCAACCTCTCCCCCTCCTCCGGCACCTTTCCTTCCCCCGCTCAAACATGCACTGGTTACCCCCATACTTAATAACCCCCTCACTACCTGTCCCCTCTCAATTACTGCGACCCCCTTCCCGCTCTATCCTCAACCTCTCCCCCTCCTCCGACACCTTTCCTTCCCCCGCTCAAACATGCACTGGTTACCCCCAGACTTAATAACCCCCTCACTACCTGTCCCCTCTCAATTACTGCGACCCCCTTCCCGCTCTATCCTCAACCTCTCCCCCTCCTCCGGCACCTTTCCTTCCCCCGCTCAAACATGCACTGGTTACCCCCAGACTTAATAACCCCCTCACTACCTGTCCCCTCTCAATTACTGCGACCCCCTTCCCGCTCTATCCTCAACCTCTCCCCCTCCTCCGGCACCTTTCCTTCCCCCGCTCAAACATGCACTGGTTACCCCCAGACTTAATAACCCCCTCACTACCTGTCCCCTCTCAATTACTGCGACCCCCTTCCCGCTCTATCCTCAACCTCTCCCCCTCCTCCGACACCTTTCCTTCCCCCGCTCAAACATGCACTGGTTACCCCCAGACTTAATAACCCCTCACTACCTGGACCCTCTCAATTACTGCGACCCCCTTCCCGCTCTATCCTCAACCTCTCCCCCGGCACCTTTCCTTCCCCCGCTCAAACATGCACTGGTTACCCCCAGACTTAATAACCCCCTCACTACCTGTCCCCTCTCAATTACTGCGACCCCCTTCCCGCTCTATCCTCAACCTCTCCCCCTCCTCCGGCACCTTTCCTTCCCCCGCTCAAACATGCACTGGTTACCCCCAGACTTAATAACCCCCTCACTACCTGTCCCCTCTCAATTACTGCGACCCCCTTCCCGCTCTATCCTCAACCTCTCCCCCCTCCTCCGGCACCTTTCCTTCCCCCGCTCAAACATGCACTGGTTACCCCCAGACTTAATAACCCCCTCACTACCTGTCCCCTCTCAATTACTGCGACCCCCTTCCCGCTCTATCCTCAACCTCTCTCCCCTTCTCCGGCACCTTTCCTTCCCCCGCTCAAACATGCACTGGTTACCCCCAGACTTAATAACCCCCTCACTACCTGTCCCCTCTCAATTACTGCGACCCCCTTCCCGCTCTATCCTCAACCTCTCCCCCTCCTCCGGCACCTTTCCTTCCCCCGCTCAAACATGCACTGGTTACCCCCAGACTTAATAACCCCCTCACTACCTGTCCCCTCTCAATTACTGCGACCCCCTTCCCGCTCTATCCTCAACCTCTCCCCCTCCTCCGGCACCTTTCCTTCCCCCGCTCAAACATGCACTGGTTACCCCCAGACTTAATAACCCCCTCACTACCTGTCCCCTCTCAATTACTGCGACCCCCTTCCCGCTCTATCCTCAACCTCTCCCCCCTCCTCCGGCACCTTTCCTTCCCCCGCTCAAACATGCACTGGTTACCCCCAGACTTAATAACCCCCTCACTACCTGTCCCCTCTCAATTACTGCGACCCCCTTCCCGCTCTATCCTCAACCTCTCCCCCTCCTCCGGCACCTTTCCTTCCCCCGCTCAAACATGCACTGGTTACCCCCAGACTTAATAACCCCCTCACTACCTGTCCCCTCTCAATTACTGCGACCCCCTTCCCGCTCTATCCTCAACCTCTCCCCCTCCTCCGGCACCTTTCCTTCCCCCGCTCAAACATGCACTGGTTACCCCCAGACTTAATAACCCCCTCACTACCTGTCCCCTCTCAATTACTGCAACCCCCTTCCCGCTCTATCCTCAACCTCTCCCCCTCCTCCGGCACCTTTCCTTCCCCCGCTCAAACATGCACTGGTTACCCCCAGACTTAATAACCCCCTCACTACCTGGACCCTCTCAATTACTGCGACCCCCTTCCCGCTCTATCCTCAACCTCTCCCCCTCCTCCGGCACCTTTCCTTCCCCCGCTCAAACATGCACTGGTTACCCCCAGACTTAATAACCCCCTCACTACCTGTCCCCTCTCAATTACTGCGACCCCCTTCCCGCTCTATCCTCAACCTCTCCCCCTCCTCCGGCACCTTTCCTTCCCCGCTCAAACATGCACTGGTTACCCCCATACTTAATAACCCCCTCACTACCTGTCCCCTCTCAATTACTGCGACCCCCTTCCCGCTCTATCCTCAACCTCTCCCCCTCCTCCGGCACCTTTCCTTCCCCCGCTCAAACATGCACTGGTTACCCCCAGACTTAATAACCCCCTCACTACCTGTCCCCTCTCAATTACTGCGACCCCCTTCCCGCTCTATCCTCAACCTCTCCCCCTCCTCCGACACCTTTCCTTCCCCCGCTCAAACATGCACTGGTTACCCCCAGACTTAATAACCCCCTCACTACCTGTCCCCTCTCAATTACTGCGACCCCCTTCCGCTCTATCCTCAACCTCTCCCCCTCCTCCGACACCTTTCCTTCCCCCGCTCAAACATGCACTGGTTACCCCCAGACTTAATAACCCCCTCACTACCTGTCCCCTCTCAATTACTGCGACCCCCTTCCCGCTCTATCCTCAACCTCTCCCCCCTCCTCCGACACCTTTCCTTCCCCCGCTCAAACATGCACTGGTTACCCCCAGACTTAATAACCCCCTCACTACCTGTCCCCTCTCAATTACTGCGACCCCCTTCCCGCTCTATCCTCAACCTCTCCCCCTCCTCCGGCACCTTTCCTTCCCCCGCTCAAACATGCACTGGTTACCCCCAGACTTAATAACCCCCTCACTACCTGTCCCCTCTCAATTACTGCGACCCCCTTCCCGCTCTATCCTCAACCTCTCCCCCTCCTCCGGCACCTTTCCTTCCCCCGCTCAAACATGCACTGGTTACCCCCAGACTTAATAACCCCTCACTACCTGTCCCCTCTCAATTACTGCGACCCCCCTTCCCGCTCTATCCTCAACCTCTCCCCCCTCCTCCGACACCTTTCCTTCCCCCGCTCAAACATGCACTGGTTACCCCCAGACTTAATAACCCCCTCACTACCTGTCCCCTCTCAATTACTGCGACCCCCTTCCCGCTCTATCCTCAACCTCTCCCCCTCCTCCGGCACCTTTCCTTCCCCGCTCAAACATGCACTGGTTACCCCCAGACTTAATAACCCCCTCACTACCTGTCCCCTCTCAATTACTGCGACCCCCTTCCCGCTCTATCCTCAACCTCTCCCCCTCCTCCGACACCTTTCCTTCCCCCGCTCAAACATGCACTGGTTACCCCCAGACTTAATAACCCCCTCACTACCTGTCCCCTCTCAATTACTGCGACCCCCTTCCCGCTCTATCCTCAACCTCTCCCCCTCCTCCGGCACCTTTCCTTCCCCCGCTCAAACATGCACTGGTTACCCCCAGACTTAATAACCCCTCACTACCTGGACCCTCTCAATTACTGCGACCCCCTTCCCGCTCTATCCTCAACCTCTCCCCCGGCACCTTTCCTTCCCCCGCTCAAACATGCACTGGTTACCCCCAGACTTAATAACCCCCTCACTACCTGTCCCCTCTCAATTACTGCGACCCCCTTCCCGCTCTATCCTCAACCTCTCCCCCTCCTCCGGCACCTTTCCTTCCCCCGCTCAAACATGCACTGGTTACCCCCAGACTTAATAACCCCCTCACTACCTGTCCCCTCTCAATTACTGCGACCCCCTTCCCGCTCTATCCTCAACCTCTCCCCCCTCCTCCGGCACCTTTCCTTCCCCCGCTCAAACATGCACTGGTTACCCCCAGACTTAATAACCCCCTCACTACCTGTCCCCTCTCAATTACTGCGACCCCCTTCCCGCTCTATCCTCAACCTCTCTCCCCTTCTCCGGCACCTTTCCTTCCCCCGCTCAAACATGCACTGGTTACCCCCAGACTTAATAACCCCCTCACTACCTGTCCCCTCTCAATTACTGCGACCCCCTTCCCGCTCTATCCTCAACCTCTCCCCCTCCTCCGGCACCTTTCCTTCCCCCGCTCAAACATGCACTGGTTACCCCCAGACTTAATAACCCCCTCACTACCTGTCCCCTCTCAATTACTGCGACCCCCTTCCCGCTCTATCCTCAACCTCTCCCCCTCCTCCGGCACCTTTCCTTCCCCCGCTCAAACATGCACTGGTTACCCCCAGACTTAATAACCCCCTCACTACCTGTCCCCTCTCAATTACTGCGACCCCCTTCCCGCTCTATCCTCAACCTCTCCCCCCTCCTCCGGCACCTTTCCTTCCCCCGCTCAAACATGCACTGGTTACCCCCAGACTTAATAACCCCCTCACTACCTGTCCCCTCTCAATTACTGCAACCCCCTTCCCGCTCTATCCTCAACCTCTCCCCCTCCTCCGGCACCTTTCCTTCCCCCGCTCAAACATGCACTGGTTACCCCCAGACTTAATAACCCCCTCACTACCTGTCCCCTCTCAATTACTGCGACCCCCTTCCCGCTCTATCCTCAACCTCTCCCCCTCCTCCGGCACCTTTCCTTCCCCCGCTCAAACATGCACTGGTTACCCCCAGACTTAATAACCCCCTCACTACCTGTCCCCTCTCAATTACTGCGACCCCCTTCCCGCTCTATCCTCAACCTCTCCCCCTCCTCCGGCACCTTTCCTTCCCCCGCTCAAACATGCACTGGTTACCCCCAGACTTAATAACCCCCTCACTACCTGTCCCCTCTCAATTACTGCGACCCCCTTCCCGCTCTATCCTCAACCTCTCCCCCTCCTCCGGCACCTTTCCTTCCCCGCTCAAACATGCACTGGTTACCCCCAGACTTAATAACCCCCTCACTACCTGTCCCCTCTCAATTACTGCGACCCCCTTCCCGCTCTATCCTCAACCTCTCCCCCTCCTCCGACACCTTTCCTTCCCCCGCTCAAACATGCACTGGTTACCCCCAGACTTAATAACCCCCTCACTACCTGTCCCCTCTCAATTACTGCGACCCCCTTCCCGCTCTATCCTCAACCTCTCCCCCTCCTCCGGCACCTTTCCTTCCCCCGCTCAAACATGCACTGGTTACCCCCAGACTTAATAACCCCCTCACTACCTGTCCCCTCTCAATTACTGCGACCCCCTTCCCGCTCTATCCTCAACCTCTCCCCCTCCTCCGACACCTTTCCTTCCCCCGCTCAAACATGCACTGGTTACCCCCAGACTTAATAACCCCTCACTACCTGGACCCTCTCAATTACTGCGACCCCCTTCCCGCTCTATCCTCAACCTCTCCCCCGGCACCTTTCCTTCCCCCGCTCAAACATGCACTGGTTACCCCCAGACTTAATAACCCCCTCACTACCTGTCCCCTCTCAATTACTGCGACCCCCTTCCCGCTCTATCCTCAACCTCTCCCCCTCCTCCGGCACCTTTCCTTCCCCCGCTCAAACATGCACTGGTTACCCCCAGACTTAATAACCCCCTCACTACCTGTCCCCTCTCAATTACTGCGACCCCCTTCCCGCTCCATCCTCAACCTCTCCCCCTCCTCCGACACCTTTCCTTCCCCCGCTCAAACATGCACTGGTTACCCCCAGACTTAATAACCCCTCACTACCTGGACCCTCTCAATTACTGCGACCCCCTTCCCGCTCTATCCTCAACCTCTCCCCCCTCCTCCGACACCTTTCCTTCCCCCGCTCAAACATGCACTGGTTACCCCCAGACTTAATAACCCCCTCACTACCTGTCCCTCTCAATTACTGCGACCCCCTTCCCGCTCTATCCTCAACTCCCTAACCCACATCTTCACCCCCTCCTCCGACACCTTTCCTTCCCCCGCTCAAACATGCACTGGTTACCCCCAGACTTAATAACCCCCTCACTACCTGTCCCCTCTCAATTACTGCGACCCCCTTCCCGCTCTATCCTCAACCTCTCCCCCCTCCTCCGGCACCTTTCCTTCCCCCGCTCAAACATGCACTGGTTACCCCCAGACTTAATAACCCCCTCACTACCTGTCCCCCTCTCAATTACTGCGACCCCCTTCCCGCTCTATCCTCAACCTCTCCCCCTCCTCCGGCACCTTTCCTTCCCCCGCTCAAACATGCACTGGTTACCCCCAGACTTAATAACCCCCTCACTACCTGTCCCCTCTCAATTACTGCGACCCCCTTCCCGCTCTATCCTCAACCTCTCCCCTCCTCCGACACCTTTCCTTCCCCCGCTCAAACATGCACTGGTTACCCCCAGACTTAATAACCCCCTCACTACCTGTCCCCTCTCAATTACTGCGACCCCCTTCCCGCTCTATCCTCAACCTCTCCCCCTCCTCCGACACCTTTCCTTCCCCCGCTCAAACATGCACTGGTTACCCCCAGACTTAATAACCCCCTCACTACCTGTCCCCTCTCAATTACTGCGACCCCCTTCCCGCTCTATCCTCAACCTCTCCCCCCTCCTCCGACACCTTTCCTTCCCCCGCTCAAACATGCACTGGTTACCCCCAGACTTAATAACCCCCTCACTACCTGTCCCCTCTCAATTACTGCGACCCCCTTCCCGCTCTATCCTCAACCTCTCCCCCTCCTCCGGCACCTTTCCTTCCCCCGCTCAAACATGCACTGGTTACCCCCAGACTTAATAACCCCCTCACTACCTGTCCCCTCTCAATTACTGCGACCCCCTTCCCGCTCTATCCTCAACCTCTCCCCCTCCTCCGGCACCTTTCCTTCCCCCGCTCAAACATGCACTGGTTACCCCCATACTTAATAACCCCCTCACTACCTGTCCCCTCTCAATTACTGCGACCCCCTTCCCGCTCTATCCTCAACCTCTCCCCCTCCTCCGACACCTTTCCTTCCCCCGCTCAAACATGCACTGGTTACCCCCAGACTTAATAACCCCCTCACTACCTGTCCCCTCTCAATTACTGCGACCCCCTTCCCGCTCTATCCTCAACCTCTCCCCCTCCTCCGGCACCTTTCCTTCCCCCGCTCAAACATGCACTGGTTACCCCCAGACTTAATAACCCCCTCACTACCTGTCCCCTCTCAATTACTGCGACCCCCTTCCCGCTCTATCCTCAACCTCTCCCCCTCCTCCGACACCTTTCCTTCCCCCGCTCAAACATGCACTGGTTACCCCCAGACTTAATAACCCCTCACTACCTGGACCCTCTCAATTACTGCGACCCCCTTCCCGCTCTATCCTCAACCTCTCCCCCGGCACCTTTCCTTCCCCCGCTCAAACATGCACTGGTTACCCCCAGACTTAATAACCCCCTCACTACCTGTCCCCTCTCAATTACTGCGACCCCCTTCCCGCTCTATCCTCAACCTCTCCCCCTCCTCCGGCACCTTTCCTTCCCCCGCTCAAACATGCACTGGTTACCCCCAGACTTAATAACCCCCTCACTACCTGTCCCCTCTCAATTACTGCGACCCCCTTCCCGCTCTATCCTCAACCTCTCCCCCTCCTCCGGCACCTTTCCTTCCCCCGCTCAAACATGCACTGGTTACCCCCAGACTTAATAACCCCCTCACTACCTGTCCCCTCTCAATTACTGCGACCCCCTTCCCTCTCTATCCTCAACCTCTCCCCCTCCTCCGGCACCTTTCCTTCCCCCGCTCAAACATGCACTGGTTACCCCCAGACTTAATAACCCCTCACTACCTGTCCCCTCTCAATTACTGCGACCCCCTTCCCGCTCTATCCTCAACTCCCTAACCCACATCTTCTCCCCCTCCTCCGGCACCTTTCCTTCCCCCGCTCAAACATGCACTGGTTACCCCCAGACTTAATAACCCCCTCACTACCTGTCCCCTCTCAATTACTGCGACCCCCTTCCCGCTCTATCCTCAACCTCTCCCCCTCCTCCGGCACCTTTCCTTCCCCCGCTCAAACATGCACTGGTTACCCCCAGACTTAATAACCCCTCACTACCTGTCCCCTCTCAATTACTGCGACCCCCTTCCCGCTTTATCCTCAACCTCTCCCCCTCCTCCGGCACCTTTCCTTCCCCGCTCAAACATGCACTGGTTACCCCCAGACTTAATAACCCCCTCACTACCTGTCCCCTCTCAATTACTGCGACCCCCTTCCCGCTCTATCCTCAACCTCTCCCCCCTCCTCCGGCACCTTTCCTTCCCCCGCTCAAACATGCACTGGTTACCCCCAGACTTAATAACCCCCTCACTACCTGTCCCCTCTCAATTACTGCGACCCCCTTCCCGCTCTATCCTCAACTCCCTAACCCACATCTTCACCCCCTCCTCCGACACCTTTCCTTCCCCCGCTCAAACATGCACTGGTTACCCCCAGACTTAATAACCCCCTCACTACCTGTCCCCTCTCAATTACTGCGACCCCCTTCCCGCTCTATCCTCAACCTCTCCCCCTCCTCCGGCACCTTTCCTTCCCCCGCTCAAACATGCACTGGTTACCCCCAGACTTAATAACCCCTCACTACCTGTCCCCTCTCAATTACTGCGACCCCCTTCCCGCTCTATCCTCAACCTCTCCCCCTCCTCCGACACCTTTCCTTCCCCCGCTCAAACATGCACTGGTTACCCCCAGACTTAATAACCCCCTCACTACCTGTCCCCTCTCAATTACTGCGACCCCCTTCCCGCTCTATCCTCAACCTCTCCCCCTCCTCCGGCACCTTTCCTTCCCCCGCTCAAACATGCACTGGTTACCCCCAGACTTAATAACCCCCTCACTACCTGTCCCCTCTCAATTACTGCGACCCCCTTCCCGCTCTATCCTCAACCTCTCCCCCTCCTCCGGCACCTTTCCTTCCCCCGCTCAAACATGCACTGGTTACCCCCAGACTTAATAACCCCCTCACTACCTGTCCCCTCTCAATTACTGCGACCCCCTTCCGCTCTATCCTCAACCTCTCCCCCTCCTCCGGCACCTTTCCTTCCCCCGCTCAAACATGCACTGGTTACCCCCAGACTTAATAACCCCCTCACTACCTGTCCCCTCTCAATTACTGCGACCCCCTTCCCGCTCTATCCTCAACCTCTCCCCCTCCTCCGGCACCTTTCCTTCCCCCGCTCAAACATGCACTGGTTACCCCCAGACTTAATAACCCCCTCACTACCTGTCCCCTCTCAATTACTGCGACCCCCTTCCCGCTCTATCCTCAACCTCTCCCCCTCCTCCGGCACCTTTCCTTCCCCCGCTCAAACATGCACTGGTTACCCCCAGACTTAATAACCCCTCACTACCTGTCCCCTCTCAATTACTGCGACCCCCTTCCCGCTCTATCCTCAACCTCTCCCCCTCCTCCGACACCTTTCCTTCCCCCGCTCAAACATGCACTGGTTACCCCCAGACTTAATAACCCCCTCACTACCTGTCCCCTCTCAATTACTGCGACCCCCTTCCCGCTCTATCCTCAACCTCTCCCCCTCCTCCGGCACCTTTCCTTCCCCCGCTCAAACATGCACTGGTTACCCCCAGACTTAATAACCCCTCACTACCTGTCCCCTCTCAATTACTGCGACCCCCTTCCCGCTCTATCCTCAACCTCTCCCCCTCCTCCGGCACCTTTCCTTCCCCCGCTCAAACATGCACTGGTTACCCCCAGACTTAATAACCCCTCACTACCTGTCCCCTCTCAATTACTGCGACCCCCTTCCCGCTCTATCCTCAACCTCTCCCCCTCCTCCGGCACCTTTCCTTCCCCCGCTCAAACATGCACTGGTTACCCCCAGACTTAATAACCCCCTCACTACCTGTCCCCTCTCAATTACTGCGACCCCCTTCCCGCTCTATCCTCAACCTCTCCCCCTCCTCCGGCACCTTTCCTTCCCCCGCTCAAACATGCACTGGTTACCCCCAGACTTAATAACCCCCTCACTACCTGTCCCCTCTCAATTACTGCGACCCCCTTCCCGCTCTATCCTCAACCTCTCCCCCTCCTCCGACACCTTTCCTTCCCCCGCTCAAACATGCACTGGTTACCCCCAGACTTAATAACCCCCTCACTACCTGTCCCCTCTCAATTACTGCGACCCCCTTCCCGCTCTATCCTCAACCTCTCCCCCGACACCTTTCCTTCCCCCGCTCAAACATGCACTGGTTACCCCCAGACTTAATAACCCCCTCACTACCTGTCCCCTCTCAATTACTGCAACCCCCTTCCCGCTCTATCCTCAACCTCTCCCCCTCCTCCGGCACCTTTCCTTCCCCCGCTCAAACATGCACTGGTTACCCCCAGACTTAATAACCCCCTCACTACCTGTCCCCTCTCAATTACTGCGACCCCCTTCCCGCTCTATCCTCAACCTCTCCCCCTCCTCCGGCACCTTTCCTTCCCCCGCTCAAACATGCACTGGTTACCCCCAGACTTAATAACCCCCTCACTACCTGTCCCCTCTCAATTACTGCGACCCCCTTCCCGCTCTATCCTCAACCTCTCCCCCTCCTCCGGCACCTTTCCTTCCCCCGCTCAAACATGCACTGGTTACCCCCAGACTTAATAACCCCCTCACTACCTGTCCCCTCTCAATTACTGCGACCCCCTTCCCGCTCTATCCTCAACCTCTCCCCCTCCTCCGGCACCTTTCCTTCCCCCGCTCAAACATGCACTGGTTACCCCCAGACTTAATAACCCCCTCACTACCTGGACCCTCTCAATTACTGCGACCCCCTTCCCGCTCTATCCTCAACCTCTCCCCCTCCTCCGACACCTTTCCTTCCCCCGCTCAAACATGCACTGGTTACCCCCAGACTTAATAACCCCCTCACTACCTGTCCCCTCTCAATTACTGCGACCCCCTTCCCGCTCTATCCTCAACCTCTCCCCCTCCTCCGGCACCTTTCCTTCCCCCGCTCAAACATGCACTGGTTACCCCCAGACTTAATAACCCCCTCACTACCTGTCCCCTCTCAATTACTGCGACCCCCTTCCCGCTCTATCCTCAACCTCTCCCCCTCCTCCGGCACCTTTCCTTCCCCGCTCAAACATGCACTGGTTACCCCCAGACTTAATAACCCCCTCACTACCTGTCCCCTCTCAATTACTGCGACCCCCTTCCCGCTCTATCCTCAACCTCTCCCCCTCCTCCGGCACCTTTCCTTCCCCCGCTCAAACATGCACTGGTTACCCCCAGACTTAATAACCCCTCACTACCTGTCCCCTCTCAATTACTGCGACCCCCTTCCCGCTCTATCCTCAACCTCTCCCCCTCCTCCGGCACCTTTCCTTCCCCCGCTCAAACATGCACTGGTTACCCCCAGACTTAATAACCCCCTCACTACCTGTCCCCTCTCAATTACTGCGACCCCCTTCCCGCTCTATCCTCAACCTCTCCCCCTCCTCCGACACCTTTCCTTCCCCCGCTCAAACATGCACTGGTTACCCCCAGAATTAATAACCCCCTCACTACCTGTCCCCTCTCAATTACTGCGACCCCCTTCCCGCTCTATCCTCAACCTCTCCCCCTCCTCCGGCACCTTTCCTTCCCCCGCTCAAACATGCACTGGTTACCCCCAGACTTTATAAACCCCTCACTACCTGTCCCCTCTCAATTACTGCGACCCCCTTCCCGCTCTATCCTCAACCTCTCCCCCTCCTCCGGCACCTTTCCTTCCCCCGCTCAAACATGCACTGGTTACCCCCAGACTTAATAACCCCCTCACTACCTGTCCCCTCTCAATTACTGCGACCCCCTTCCCGCTCTATCCTCAACCTCTCCCCCTCCTCCGGCACCTTTCCTTCCCCCGCTCAAACATGCACTGGTTACCCCCAGACTTAATAACCCCCTCACTACCTGTCCCCTCTCAATTACTGCGACCCCCTTCCCGCTTTATCCTCAACCTCTCCCCCTCCTCCGGCACCTTTCCTTCCCCCGCTCAAACATGCACTGGTTACCCCCAGACTTAATAACCCCCTCACTACCTGTCCCCTCTCAATTACTGCGACCCCCTTCCCGCTCTATCCTCAACCTCTCCCCCCTCCTCCGGCACCTTTCCTTCCCCCGCTCAAACATGCACTGGTTACCCCCAGACTTAATAACCCCCTCACTACCTGTCCCCTCTCAATTACTGCGACCCCCTTCCCGCTCTATCCTCAACCTCTCCCCCCTCCTCCGACACCTTTCCTTCCCCCGCTCAAACATGCACTGGTTACCCCCAGACTTAATAACCCCCTCACTACCTGTCCCCTCTCAATTACTGCGACCCCCTTCCCGCTCTATCCTCAACTCCCTAACTTCACCCCCTCCTCCGACACCTTTCCTTCCCCCGCTCAAACATGCACTGGTTACCCCCAGACTTAATAACCCCCTCACTACCTGTCCCCTCTCAATTACTGCGACCCCCTTCCCGCTCTATCCTCAACCTCTCCCCCTCCTCCGGCACCTTTCCTTCCCCGCTCAAACATGCACTGGTTACCCCCAGACTTAATAACCCCCTCACTACCTGTCCCCTCTCAATTACTGCGACCCCCTTCCCGCTCTATCCTCAACCTCTCCCCCTCCTCCGGCACCTTTCCTTCCCCCGCTCAAACATGCACTGGTTACCCCCAGACTTAATAACCCCCTCACTACCTGTCCCCTCTCAATTACTGCGACCCCCTTCCCGCTCTATCCTCAACCTCTCCCCCTCCTCCGGCACCTTTCCTTCCCCCGCTCAAACATGCACTGGTTACCCCCAGACTTAATAACCCCCTCACTACCTGTCCCCTCTCAATTACTGCGACCCCCTTCCCGCTCTATCCTCAACCTCTCCCCCCTCCTCCGACACCTTTCCTTCCCCCGCTCAAACATGCACTGGTTACCCCCAGACTTAATAACCCCCTCACTACCTGTCCCCTCTCAATTACTGCGACCCCCTTCCCGCTCTATCCTCAACCTCTCCCCCTCCTCCGGCACCTTTCCTTCCCCCGCTCAAACATGCACTGGTTACCCCCAGACTTAATAACCCCTCACTACCTGTCCCCTCTCAATTACTGCGACCCCCTTCCCGCTCTATCCTCAACCTCTCCCCCTCCTCCGACACCTTTCCTTCCCCCGCTCAAACATGCACTGGTTACCCCCAGACTTAATAACCCCCTCACTACCTGTCCCCTCTCAATTACTGCGACCCCCTTCCCGCTCTATCCTCAACCTCTCCCCCTCCTCCGGCACCTTTCCTTCCCCCGCTCAAACATGCACTGGTTACCCCCAGACTTAATAACCCCTCACTACCTGTCCCCTCTCAATTACTGCGACCCCCTTCCCGCTCTATCCTCAACCTCTCCCCCCTCCTCCGGCACCTTTCCTTCCCCCGCTCAAACATGCACTGGTTACCCCCAGACTTAATAACCCCCTCACTACCTGTCCCCTCTCAATTACTGCGACCCCCTTCCCGCTCTATCCTCAACCTCTCCCCTCCTCCGGCACCTTTCCTTCCCCCGCTCAAACATGCACTGGTTACCCCCAGACTTAATAACCCCCTCACTACCTGGACCCTCTCAATTACTGCGACCCCCTTCCCGCTCTATCCTCAACCTCTCCCCCGGCACCTTTCCTTCCCCCGCTCAAACATGCACTGGTTACCCCCAGACTTAATAACCCCCTCACTACCTGTCCCCACTACCTGTCCCCTCTCAATTACTGCGACCCCCTTCCCGCTCTATCCTCAACCTCTCCCCCTCCTCCGGCACCTTTCCTTCCCCCGCTCAAACATGCACTGGTTACCCCCAGACTTAATAACCCCCTCACTACCTGTCCCCTCTCAATTACTGCGACCCCTTCCCGCTCTATCCTCAACCTCTCCCCCTCCTCCGGCACCTTTCCTTCCCCCGCTCAAACATGCACTGGTTACCCCCAGACTTAATAACCCCCTCACTACCTGTCCCCTCTCAATTACTGCGACCCCCTTCCCGCTCTATCCTCAACCTCTCCCCTCCTCCGGCACCTTTCCTTCCCCCGCTCAAACATGCACTGGTTACCCCCAGACTTAATAACCCCCTCACTACCTGTCCCCTCTCAATTACTGCGACCCCCCTTCCCGCTCTATCCTCAACCTCTCCCCCTCCTCCGGCACCTTTCCTTCCCCCGCTCAAACATGCACTGGTTACCCCCAGACTTAATAACCCCCTCACTACCTGTCCCCTCTCAATTACTGCGACCCCCTTCCCGCTCTATCCTCAACCTCTCCCCCTCCTCCGGCACCTTTCCTTCCCCCGCTCAAACATGCACTGGTTACCCCCAGACTTAATAACCCCCTCACTAACCTGGACCCTCTCAATTACTGCGACCCCCTTCCCGCTCTATCCTCAACCTCTCCCCCTCCTCCGGCACCTTTCCTTCCCCCGCTCAAACATGCACTGGTTACCCCCAGACTTAATAACCCCCTCACTACCTGTCCCCTCTCAATTACTGCGACCCCCTTCCCGTTCTATCCTCAACCTCTCCCCCTCCTCCGGCACCTTTCCTTCCCCCGCTCAAACATGCACTGGTTACCCCCAGACTTAATAACCCCCTCACTACCTGTCCCTCTCAATTACTGCGACCCCCTTCCCGCTCTATCCTCAACCTCTCCCCCTCCTCCGGCACCTTTCCTTCCCCCGCTCAAACATGCACTGGTTACCCCCAGACTTAATAACCCCCTCACTACCTGTCCCCTCTCAATTACTGCGACCCCCTTCCCGCTCTATCCTCAACCTCTCCCCCTCCTCCGACACCTTTCCTTCCCCCGCTCAAACATGCACTGGTTACCCCCAGACTTAATAACCCCCCTCACTACCTGTCCCCTCTCAATTACTGCGACCCCCTTCCCGCTCTATCCTCAACCTCTCCCCCTCCTCCGGCACCTTTCCTTCCCCCGCTCAAACATGCACTGGTTACCCCCAGACTTAATAACCCCCTCACTACCTGTCCCCTCTCAATTACTGCGACCCCCCTTCCCGCTCTATCCTCAACCTCTCCCCCTCCTCCGGCACCTTTCCTTCCCCCGCTCAAACATGCACTGGTTACCCCCAGACTTAATAACCCCCTCACTACCTGTCCCCTCTCAATTACTGCGACCCCCTTCCCGCTCTATCCTCAACCTCTCCCCCTCCTCCGACACCTTTCCTTCCCCGCTCAAACATGCACTGGTTACCCCCAGACTTAATAACCCCCTCACTACCTGTCCCCTCTCAATTACTGCGACCCCCTTCCCGCTCTCTATCCTCAACCTCTCCCCCTCCTCCGGCACCTTTCCTTCCCCCGCTCAAACATGCACTGGTTACCCCCAGACTTAATAACCCCCTCACTACCTGGACCCTCTCAATTACTGCGACCCCCCTTCCCGCTCTATCCTCAACCTCTCCCCCTCCTCCGGCACCTTTCCTTCCCCCGCTCAAACATGCACTGGTTACCCCCAGACTTAATAACCCCCTCACTACCTGTCCCCTCTCAATTACTGCGACCCCCTTCCCGCTCTATCCTCAACCTCTCCCCCTCCTCCGGCACCTTTCCTTCCCCCGCTCAAACATGCACTGGTTACCCCCATACTTAATAACCCCCTCACTACCTGTCCCCTCTCAATTACTGCGACCCCCTTCCCGCTCTATCCTCAACCTCTCCCCCTCCTCCGGCACCTTTCCTTCCCCCGCTCAAACATGCACTGGTTACCCCCAGACTTAAATAACCCCCTCACTACCTGTCCCCTCTCAATTACTGCGACCCCCTTCCCGCTCTATCCTCAACCTCTCCCCCTCCTCCGGCACCTTTCCTTCCCCCGCTCAAACATGCACTGGTTACCCCCATACTTAATAACCCCCTCACTACCTGTCCCCTCTCAATTACTGCGACCCCCTTCCCGCTCTATCCTCAACCTCTCCCCCTCCTCCGACACCTTTCCTTCCCCCGCTCAAACATGCACTGGTTACCCCAGACTTAATAACCCCCTCACTACCTGTCCCCTCTCAATTACTGCGACCCCCTTCCGCTCTATCCTCAACCTCTCCCCCTCCTCCGGCACCTTTCCTTCCCCCGCTCAAACATGCACTGGTTACCCCCAGACTTAATAACCCCCTCACTACCTGTCCCCTCTCAATTACTGCGACCCCCTTCCCGCTCTATCCTCAACCTCTCCCCCTCCTCCGACACCTTTCCTTCCCCCGCTCAAACATGCACTGGTTACCCCCAGACTTAATAACCCCTCACTACCTGGACCCTCTCAATTACTGCGACCCCCTTCCCGCTCTATCCTCAACCTCTCCCCCCGGCACCTTCCTTCCCCCGCTCAAACATGCACTGGTTACCCCCAGACTTAATAACCCCCTCACTACCTGTCCCCTCTCAATTACTGCGACCCCCTTCCCGCTCTATCCTCAACCTCTCTCCCCTTCTCCGGCACCTTTCCTTCCCCCGCTCAAACATGCACTGGTTACCCCCAGACTTAATAACCCCCTCACTACCTGTCCCCTCTCAATTACTGCGACCCCCTTCCCGCTCTATCCTCAACCTCTCCCCCCTCCTCCGGCACCTTTCCTTCCCCCGCTCAAACATGCACTGGTTACCCCCAGACTTAATAACCCCCTCACTACCTGTCCCCTCTCAATTACTGCGACCCCCTTCCCGCTCTATCCTCAACCTCTCCCCCTCCTCCGGCACCTTTCCTTCCCCCGCTCAAACATGCACTGGTTACCCCCAGACTTAATAACCCCTCACTACCTGTCCCCTCTCAATTACTGCGACCCCCTTCCCGCTTTATCCTCAACCTCTCCCCCTCCTCCGGCACCTTTCCTTCCCCCGCTCAAACATGCACTGGTTACCCCCAGACTTAATAACCCCCTCACTACCTGTCCCCTCTCAATTACTGCGACCCCCTTCCCGCTCTATCCTCAACCTCTCCCCCTCCTCCGGCACCTTTCCTTCCCCCGCTCAAACATGCACTGGTTACCCCCAGACTTAATAACCCCCTCACTACCTGTCCCCTCTCAATTACTGCGACCCCCTTCCCGCTCTATCCTCAACCTCTCCCCCTCCTCCGACACCTTTCCTTCCCCCGCTCAAACATGCACTGGTTACCCCCAGACTTAATAACCCCCTCACTACCTGTCCCCTCTCAATTACTGCGACCCCCCTTCCCGCTCTATCCTCAACCTCTCCCCCTCCTCCGGCACCTTTCCTTCCCCCGCTCAAACATGCACTGGTTACCCCCAGACTTAATAACCCCTCACTACCTGTCCCCTCTCAATTACTGCGACCCCCTTCCCGCTCTATCCTCAACCTCTCCCCCTCCTCCGACACCTTTCCTTCCCCCGCTCAAACATGCACTGGTTACCCCCAGACTTAATAACCCCCTCACTACCTGTCCCCTCTCAATTACTGCGACCCCCTTCCCGCTCTATCCTCAACCTCTCCCCCTCCTCCGGCACCTTTCCTTCCCCCGCTCAAACATGCACTGGTTACCCCCAGACTTAATAACCCCCTCACTACCTGTCCCCTCTCAATTACTGCGACCCCCTTCCCGCTCTATCCTCAACCTCTCCCCCTCCTCCGGCACCTTTCCTTCCCCCGCTCAAACATGCACTGGTTACCCCCAGACTTAATAACCCCTCACTACCTGTCCCCTCTCAATTACTGCGACCCCCTTCCCGCTCTATCCTCAACCTCTCCCCCTCCTCCGGCACCTTTCCTTCCCCCGCTCAAACATGCACTGGTTACCCCCAGACTTAATAACCCCCTCACTACCTGTCCCCTCTCAATTACTGCGACCCCCTTCCCGCTCTATCCTCAACCTCTCCCCCTCCTCCGGCACCTTTCCTTCCCCCGCTCAAACATGCACTGGTTACCCCCAGACTTAATAACCCCCTCACTACCTGTCCCCTCTCAATTACTGCGACCCCCTTCCCGCTCTATCCTCAACCTCTCCCCCTCCTCCGGCACCTTTCCTTCCCCCGCTCAAACATGCACTGGTTACCCCCAGACTTAATAACCCCCTCACTACCTGTCCCCTCTCAATTACTGCGACCCCCTTCCCGCTCTATCCTCAACCTCTCCCCCTCCTCCGGCACCTTTCCTTCCCCCGCTCAAACATGCACTGGTTACCCCCAGACTTAATAACCCCCTCACTACCTGTCCCCTCTCAATTACTGCGACCCCCTTCCCGCTCTATCCTCAACCTCTCCCCCTCCTCCGGCACCTTTCCTTCCCCCGCTCAAACATGCACTGGTTACCCCCAGACTTAATAACCCCTCACTACCTGTCCCCTCTCAATTACTGCGACCCCCTTCCCGCTCTATCCTCAACCTCTCCCCCTCCTCCGGCACCTTTCCTTCCCCCGCTCAAACATGCACTGGTTACCCCCAGACTTAATAACCCCCTCACTACCTGTCCCCTCTCAATTACTGCGACCCCCTTCCCGCTCTATCCTCAACCTCTCCCCCTCCTCCGGCACCTTTCCTTCCCCCGCTCAAACATGCACTGGTTACCCCCATACTTAATAACCCCCTCACTACCTGTCCCCTCTCAATTACTGCGACCCCCTTCCCGCTCTATCCTCAACCTCTCCCCCCTCCTCCGGCACCTTTCCTTCCCCCGCTCAAACATGCACTGGTTACCCCCAGACTTAATAACCCCCCTCACTACCTGTCCCCTCTCAATTACTGCGACCCCCTTCCCGCTCTATCCTCAACCTCTCCCCCTCCTCCGGCACCTTTCCTTCCCCCGCTCAAACATGCACTGGTTACCCCCAGACTTAATAACCCCCTCACTACCTGTCCCCTCTCAATTACTGCGACCCCCTTCCCGCTCTATCCTCAACCTCTCCCCCTCCTCCGGCACCTTTCCTTCCCCCGCTCAAACATGCACTGGTTACCCCCAGACTTAATAACCCCCTCACTACCTGTCCCCTCTCAATTACTGCGACCCCCTTCCCGCTCTATCCTCAACCTCTCCCCCTCCTCCGGCACCTTTCCTTCCCCCGCTCAAACATGCACTGGTTACCCCCAGACTTAATAACCCCTCACTACCTGTCCCCTCTCAATTACTGCGACCCCCTTCCCGCTCTATCCTCAACCTCTCCCCCTCCTCCGACACCTTTCCTTCCCCCGCTCAAACATGCACTGGTTACCCCCAGACTTAATAACCCCCTCACTACCTGTCCCCTCTCAATTACTGCGACCCCCTTCCCGCTCTATCCTCAACCTCTCCCCCTCCTCCGGCACCTTTCCTTCCCCCGCTCAAACATGCACTGGTTACCCCCAGACTTAATAACCCCCTCACTACCTGTCCCCTCTCAATTACTGCGACCCCCTTCCCGCTCTATCCTCAACCTCTCCCCCTCCTCCGACACCTTTCCTTCCCCCGCTCAAACATGCACTGGTTACCCCCAGACTTAATAACCCTCACTACCTGGACCCTCTCAATTACTGCGACCCCCTTCCCGCTCTATCCTCAACCTCTCCCCCGGCACCTTTCCTTCCCCCGCTCAAACATGCACTGGTTACCCCCAGACTTAATAACCCCCTCACTACCTGTCCCCTCTCAATTACTGCGACCCCCTTCCCGCTCTATCCTCAACCTCTCTCCCCTTCTCCGGCACCTTTCCTTCCCCCGCTCAAACATGCACTGGTTACCCCCAGACTTAATAACCCCCTCACTACCTGTCCCCTCTCAATTACTGCGACCCCCTTCCCGCTCTATCCTCAACCTCTCCCCCCTCCTCCGGCACCTTTCCTTCCCCCGCTCAAACATGCACTGGTTACCCCCAGACTTAATAACCCCCTCACTACCTGTCCCCTCTCAATTACTGCGACCCCCTTCCCGCTCTATCCTCAACCTCTCCCCCTCCTCCGGCACCTTTCCTTCCCCCGCTCAAACATGCACTGGTTACCCCCAGACTTAATAACCCCTCACTACCTGTCCCCTCTCAATTACTGCGACCCCCTTCCCGCTTTATCCTCAACCTCTCCCCCTCCTCCGGCACCTTTCCTTCCCCCGCTCAAACATGCACTGGTTACCCCCAGACTTAATAACCCCCTCACTACCTGTCCCCTCTCAATTACTGCGACCCCCTTCCCGCTCTATCCTCAACCTCTCCCCCTCCTCCGGCACCTTTCCTTCCCCCGCTCAAACATGCACTGGTTACCCCCAGACTTAATAACCCCCTCACTACCTGTCCCCTCTCAATTACTGCGACCCCCTTCCCGCTCTATCCTCAACCTCTCCCCCTCCTCCGGCACCTTTCCTTCCCCCGCTCAAACATGCACTGGTTACCCCCAGACTTAATAACCCCCTCACTACCTGTCCCCTCTCAATTACTGCGACCCCCCTTCCCGCTCTATCCTCAACCTCTCCCCCCTCCTCCGACACCTTTCCTTCCCCCGCTCAAACATGCACTGGTTACCCCCAGACTTAATAACCCCCTCACTACCTGTCCCCTCTCAATTACTGCGACCCCCTTCCCGCTCTATCCTCAACCTCTCCCCCTCCTCCGGCACCTTTCCTTCCCCGCTCAAACATGCACTGGTTACCCCCAGACTTAATAACCCCTCACTACCTGTCCCCTCTCAATTACTGCGACCCCCTTCCCGCTCTATCCTCAACCTCTCCCCCTCCTCCGACACCTTTCCTTCCCCCGCTCAAACATGCACTGGTTACCCCCAGACTTAATAACCCCCTCACTACCTGTCCCCTCTCAATTACTGCGACCCCCTTCCCGCTCTATCCTCAACCTCTCCCCCTCCTCCGGCACCTTTCCTTCCCCCGCTCAAACATGCACTGGTTACCCCCAGACTTAATAACCCCCTCACTACCTGTCCCCTCTCAATTACTGCGACCCCCTTCCCGCTCTATCCTCAACCTCTCCCCCTCCTCCGACACCTTTCCTTCCCCCGCTCAAACATGCACTGGTTACCCCCAGACTTAATAACCCCCTCACTACCTGTCCCCTCTCAATTACTGCGACCCCCTTCCCGCTCTATCCTCAACCTCTCCCCCCTCCTCCGACACCTTTCCTTCCCCCGCTCAAACATGCACTGGTTACCCCCAGACTTAATAACCCCCTCACTACCTGTCCCCTCTCAATTACTGCGACCCCCTTCCCGCTCTATCCTCAACTCCCTAACCCACATCTTCACCCCCTCCTCCGACACCTTTCCTTCCCCCGCTCAAACATGCACTGGTTACCCCCAGACTTAATAACCCCCTCACTACCTGTCCCCTCTCAATTACTGCGACCCCCCTTCCCGCTCTATCCTCAACCTCTCCCCCTCCTCCGGCACCTTTCCTTCCCCCGCTCAAACATGCACTGGTTACCCCCAGACTTAATAACCCCTCACTACCTGTCCCCTCTCAATTACTGCGACCCCCTTCCCGCTCTATCCTCAACCTCTCCCCCTCCTCCGACACCTTTCCTTCCCCCGCTCAAACATGCACTGGTTACCCCCAGACTTAATAACCCCCTCACTACCTGTCCCCTCTCAATTACTGCGACCCCCCTTCCCGCTCTATCCTCAACCTCTCCCCCTCCTCCGGCACCTTTCCTTCCCCCGCTCAAACATGCACTGGTTACCCCCAGACTTAATAACCCCCTCACTACCTGTCCCCTCTCAATTACTGCGACCCCCTTCCCGCTCTATCCTCAACCTCTCCCCCTCCTCCGGCACCTTTCCTTCCCCCGCTCAAACATGCACTGGTTACCCCCAGACTTAATAACCCCCTCACTACCTGTCCCCTCTCAATTACTGCGACCCCCTTCCCGCTCTATCCTCAACCTCTCCCCCTCCTCCGGCACCTTTCCTTCCCCCGCTCAAACATGCACTGGTTACCCCCAGACTTAATAACCCCCTCACTACCTGTCCCCTCTCAATTACTGCGACCCCCTTCCCGCTCTATCCTCAACCTCTCCCCCTCCTCCGGCACCTTTCCTTCCCCCGCTCAAACATGCACTGGTTACCCCCAGACTTAATAACCCCCTCACTACCTGTCCCCTCTCAATTACTGCGACCCCCTTCCCGCTCTATCCTCAACCTCTCCCCCTCCTCCGGCACCTTTCCTTCCCCCGCTCAAACATGCACTGGTTACCCCCAGACTTAATAACCCCCTCACTACCTGTCCCCTCTCAATTACTGCGACCCCCTTCCCGCTCTATCCTCAACCTCTCCCCCTCCTCCGGCACCTTTCCTTCCCCCGCTCAAACATGCACTGGTTACCCCCAGACTTAATAACCCCCTCACTACCTGTCCCCTCTCAATTACTGCGACCCCCTTCCCGCTCTATCCTCAACCTCTCCCTCTCCTCCGGCACCTTTCCTTCCCCCGCTCAAACATGCACTGGTTACCCCCAGACTTAATAACCCCCTCACTACCTGTCCCCTCTCAATTACTGCGACCCCCTTCCCGCTCTATCCTCAACCTCTCCCCCTCCTCCGGCACCTTTCCTTCCCCCGCTCAAACATGCACTGGTTACCCCCAGACTTAATAACCCCCTCACTACCTGTCCCCTCTCAATTACTGCGACCCCCCTTCCCGCTCTATCCTCAACCTCTCCCCCTCCTCCGGCACCTTTCCTTCCCCCGCTCAAACATGCACTGGTTACCCCCAGACTTAATAACCCCCTCACTACCTGTCCCCTCTCAATTACTGCGACCCCCTTCCCGCTCTATCCTCAACCTCTCCCCCTCCTCCGACACCTTTCCTTCCCCCGCTCAAACATGCACTGGTTACCCCCAGACTTAATAACCCCCTCACTACCTGTCCCCTCTCAATTACTGCAACCCCCTTCCCGCTCTATCCTCAACCTCTCCCCCTCCTCCGGCACCTTTCCTTCCCCCGCTCAAACATGCACTGGTTACCCCCAGACTTAATAACCCCCTCACTACCTGTCCCCTCTCAATTACTGCGACCCCCTTCCCGCTCTATCCTCAACCTCTCCCCCTCCTCCGGCACCTTTCCTTCCCCCGCTCAAACATGCACTGGTTACCCCCAGACTTAATAACCCCCTCACTACCTGTCCCCTCTCAATTACTGCGACCCCCTTCCCGCTCTATCCTCAACCTCTCCCCCTCCTCCGGCACCTTTCCTTCCCCCGCTCAAACATGCACTGGTTACCCCCAGACTTAATAACCCCCTCACTACCTGTCCCCTCTCAATTACTGCGACCCCCTTCCCGCTCTATCCTCAACCTCTCCCCCTCCTCCGGCACCTTTCCTTCCCCCGCTCAAACATGCACTGGTTACCCCCAGACTTAATAACCCCCTCACTACCTGGACCCTCTCAATTACTGCGACCCCCTTCCCGCTCTATCCTCAACCTCTCCCCCGGCACCTTTCCTTCCCCCGCTCAAACATGCACTGGTTACCCCCAGACTTAATAACCCCCTCACTACCTGTCCCCTCTCAATTACTGCGACCCCCTTCCCGCTCTATCCTCAACCTCTCCCCCTCCTCCGGCACCTTTCCTTCCCCCGCTCAAACATGCACTGGTTACCCCCAGACTTAATAACCCCCTCACTACCTGTCCCCTCTCAATTACTGCGACCCCCTTCCCGCTCTATCCTCAA
This sequence comes from Rana muscosa, assembly GCA_029206835.1. Classification (NCBI taxonomy): domain Eukaryota; kingdom Metazoa; phylum Chordata; class Amphibia; order Anura; family Ranidae; genus Rana; species Rana muscosa. Next base: position 146,041 of record JARGYO010005615.1, on the reverse strand, counting down.
CCTCTCCCCCTCCTCCGGCACCTTTCCTTCCCCCGCTCAAACATGCACTGGTTACCCCCAGACTTAATAACCCCCTCACTACCTGTCCCCTCTCAATTACTGCGACCCCCTTCCCGCTCTATCCTCAACCTCTCCCCCCTCCTCCGACACCTTTCCTTCCCCCGCTCAAACATGCACTGGTTACCCCCAGACTTAATAACCCCCTCACTACCTGTCCCCTCTCAATTACTGCGACCCCCCTTCCCGCTCTATCCTCAACCTCTCCCCCTCCTCCGGCACCTTTCCTTCCCCCGCTCAAACATGCACTGGTTACCCCCAGACTTAATAACCCCTCACTACCTGTCCCCTCTCAATTACTGCGACCCCCTTCCCGCTCTATCCTCAACCTCTCCCCCTCCTCCGGCACCTTTCCTTCCCCCGCTCAAACATGCACTGGTTACCCCCAGACTTAATAACCCCCTCACTACCTGTCCCCTCTCAATTACTGCGACCCCCTTCCCGCTCTATCCTCAACCTCTCCCCCTCCTCCGACACCTTTCCTTCCCCCGCTCAAACATGCACTGGTTACCCCCAGACTTAATAACCCCCTCACTACCTGTCCCCTCTCAATTACTGCGACCCCCTTCCCGCTCTATCCTCAACCTCTCCCCCTCCTCCGGCACCTTTCCTTCCCCCGCTCAAACATGCACTGGTTACCCCCAGACTTAATAACCCCCTCACTACCTGTCCCCTCTCAATTACTGCGACCCCCTTCCCGCTCTATCCTCAACCTCTCCCCCTCCTCCGGCACCTTTCCTTCCCCCGCTCAAACATGCACTGGTTACCCCCAGACTTAATAACCCCCTCACTACCTGTCCCCTCTCAATTACTGCGACCCCCTTCCCGCTCTATCCTCAACCTCTCCCCCTCCTCCGGCACCTTTCCTTCCCCCGCTCAAACATGCACTGGTTACCCCCAGACTTAATAACCCCCTCACTACCTGTCCCCTCTCAATTACTGCGACCCCCTTCCCGCTCTATCCTCAACCTCTCCCCCTCCTCCGACACCTTTCCTTCCCCCGCTCAAACATGCACTGGTTACCCCCAGACTTAATAACCCCCTCACTACCTGTCCCCTCTCAATTACTGCGACCCCCTTCCCGCTCTATCCTCAACCTCTCCCCCTCCTCCGGCACCTTTCCTTCCCCCGCTCAAACATGCACTGGTTACCCCCAGACTTAATAACCCCCTCACTACCTGTCCCCTCTCAATTACTGCGACCCCCTTCCCGCTCTATCCTCAACCTCTCCCCCTCCTCCGGCACCTTTCCTTCCCCCGCTCAAACATGCACTGGTTACCCCCAGACTTAATAACCCCCTCACTACCTGTCCCCTCTCAATTACTGCGACCCCCTTCCCGCTCTATCCTCAACCTCTCCCCCTCCTCCGGCACCTTTCCTTCCCCCGCTCAAACATGCACTGGTTACCCCCAGACTTAATAACCCCCTCACTACCTGTCCCCTCTCAATTACTGCGACCCCCTTCCCGCTCTATCCTCAACCTCTCCCCCTCCTCCGGCACCTTTCCTTCCCCCGCTCAAACATGCACTGGTTACCCCCAGACTTAATAACCCCCTCACTACCTGTCCCCTCTCAATTACTGCGACCCCCTTCCCGCTCTATCCTCAACCTCTCCCCCTCCTCCGGCACCTTTCCTTCCCCCGCTCAAACATGCACTGGTTACCCCCAGACTTAATAACCCCCTCACTACCTGTCCCCTCTCAATTACTGCGACCCCCTTCCCGCTCTATCCTCAACCTCTCCCCCTCCTCCGGCACCTTTCCTTCCCCCGCTCAAACATGCACTGGTTACCCCCAGACTTAATAACCCCCTCACTACCTGTCCCCTCTCAATTACTGCGACCCCCCTTCCCGCTCTATCCTCAACCTCTCCCCCTCCTCCGACACCTTTCCTTCCCCCGCTCAAACATGCACTGGTTACCCCCAGACTTAATAACCCCTCACTACCTGTCCCCTCTCAATTACTGCGACCCCCTTCCCGCTCTATCCTCAACCTCTCCCCCTCCTCCGGCACCTTTCCTTCCCCCGCTCAAACATGCACTGGTTACCCCCAGACTTAATAACCCCCTCACTACCTGTCCCCTCTCAATTACTGCGACCCCCTTCCTGCTCTATCCTCAACTCCCTAACCCACATCTTCACCCCCTCCTCCGGCACCTTTCCTTCCCCCGCTCAAACATGCACTGGTTACCCCCAGACTTTATAAACCCCTCACTACCTGTCCCCTCTCAATTACTGCGACCCCCTTCCCGCTCTATCCTCAACCTCTCCCCCTCCTCCGGCACCTTTCCTTCCCCCGCTCAAACATGCACTGGTTACCCCCAGACTTAATAACCCCCTCACTACCTGTCCCCTCTCAATTACTGCGACCCCCTTCCCGCTCTATCCTCAACCTCTCCCCCTCCTCCGGCACCTTTCCTTCCCCCGCTCAAACATGCACTGGTTACCCCCAGACTTAATAACCCCCTCACTACCTGTCCCCTCTCAATTACTGCGACCCCCTTCCCGCTCTATCCTCAACCTCTCCCCCTCCTCCGGCACCTTTCCTTCCCCCGCTCAAACATGCACTGGTTACCCCCAGACTTAATAACCCCCTCACTACCTGACCCCTCTCAATTACTGCGACCCCCTTCCCGCTCTATCCTCAACCTCTCCCCCCTCCTCCGGCACCTTTCCTTCCCCCGCTCAAACATGCACTGGTTACCCCCAGACTTAATAACCCCCTCACTACCTGTCCCCTCTCAATTACTGCGACCCCCTTCCCGCTCTATCCTCAACCTCTCCCCCTCCTCCGGCACCTTTCCTTCCCCCGCTCAAACATGCACTGGTTACCCCCAGACTTAATAACCCCCTCACTACCTGGACCCTCTCAATTACTGCGACCCCCTTCCCGCTCTATCCTCAACCTCTCCCCCCTCCTCCGGCACCTTTCCTTCCCCCGCTCAAACATGCACTGGTTACCCCCAGACTTAATAACCCCCTCACTACCTGTCCCCTCTCAATTACTGCGACCCCCTTCCCGCTCTATCCTCAACCTCTCCCCCTCCTCCGGCACCTTTCCTTCCCCCGCTCAAACATGCACTGGTTACCCCCAGACTTAATAACCCCCTCACTACCTGTCCCCTCTCAATTACTGCGACCCCCTTCCCGCTCTATCCTCAACTCCCTAACCCACAACCTCTCCCCCTCCTCCGGCACCTTTCCTTCCCCCGCTCAAACATGCACTGGTTACCCCCAGACTTAATAACCCCCTCACTACCTGTCCCCTCTCAATTACTGCGACCCCCTTCCTGCTCTATCCTCAACTCCCTAACCCACATCTTCACCCCCTCCTCCGGCACCTTTCCTTCCCCCGCTCAAACATGCACTGGTTACCCCCAGACTTTATAAACCCCTCACTACCTGTCCCCTCTCAATTACTGCGACCCCCTTCCCGCTCTATCCTCAACCTCTCCCCCTCCTCCGGCACCTTTCCTTCCCCCGCTCAAACATGCACTGGTTACCCCCAGACTTAATAAACCCCTCACTACCTGTCCCCTCTCAATTACTGCGACCCCCTTCCCGCTCTATCCTCAACCTCTCCCCCTCCTCCGGCACCTTTCCTTCCCCCGCTCAAACATGCACTGGTTACCCCCAGACTTAATAACCCCCTCACTACCTGTCCCCTCTCAATTACTGCGACCCCCTTCCCGCTCTATCCTCAACCTCTCCCCCTCCTCCGGCACCTTTCCTTCCCCCGCTCAAACATGCACTGGTTACCCCCAGACTTAATAACCCCCTCACTACCTGTCCCCTCTCAATTACTGCGACCCCCTTCCCGCTCTATCCTCAACCTCTCCCCCTCCTCCGGCACCTTTCCTTCCCCCGCTCAAACATGCACTGGTTACCCCCAGACTTAATAACCCCCTCACTACCTGTCCCCTCTCAATTACTGCGACCCCCTTCCCGCTCTATCCTCAACCTCTCCCCCTCCTCCGGCACCTTTCCTTCCCCCGCTCAAACATGCACTGGTTACCCCCAGACTTAATAACCCCCTCACTACCTGTCCCCTCTCAATTACTGCGACCCCCTTCCCGCTCTATCCTCAACCTCTCCCCCTCCTCCGGCACCTTTCCTTCCCCCGCTCAAACATGCACTGGTTACCCCCAGACTTAATAACCCCCTCACTACCTGTCCCCTCTCAATTACTGCGACCCCCTTGCCGCTCTATCCTCAACCTCTCCCCCCTCCTCCGGCACCTTTCCTTCCCCCGCTCAAACATGCACTGGTTACCCCCAGACTTAATAACCCCCTCACTACCTGTCCCCTCTCAATTACTGCGACCCCCTTCCCGCTCTATCCTCAACCTCTCCCCCTCCTCCGGCACCTTTCCTTCCCCCGCTCAAACATGCACTGGTTACCCCCAGACTTAATAACCCCTCACTACCTGTCCCCTCTCAATTACTGCGACCCCCTTCCCGCTCTATCCTCAACCTCTCCCCCCTCCTCCGGCACCTTTCCTTCCCCCGCTCAAACATGCACTGGTTACCCCCAGACTTAATAACCCCCTCACTACCTGTCCCCTCTCAATTACTGCGACCCCCTTCCCGCTCTATCCTCAACCTCTCCCCCTCCTCCGGCACCTTTCCTTCCCCCGCTCAAACATGCACTGGTTACCCCCAGACTTAATAACCCCCTCACTACCTGGACCCTCTCAATTACTGCGACCCCCTTCCCGCTCTATCCTCAACCTCTCCCCCGGCACCTTTCCTTCCCCCGCTCAAACATGCACTGGTTACCCCCAGACTTAATAACCCCCTCACTACCTGTCCCCTCTCAATTACTGCGACCCCCTTCCCGCTCTATCCTCAACCTCTCCCCCTCCTCCGGCACCTTTCCTTCCCCCGCTCAAACATGCACTGGTTACCCCCAGACTTAATAACCCCCTCACTACCTGTCCCCTCTCAATTACTGCGACCCCCTTCCCGCTCTATCCTCAACCTCTCCCCCTCCTCCGGCACCTTTCCTTCCCCCGCTCAAACATGCACTGGTTACCCCCAGACTTAATAACCCCCTCACTACCTGTCCCCTCTCAATTACTGCGACCCCCTTCCCGCTCTATCCTCAACCTCTCCCCCTCCTCCGGCACCTTTCCTTCCCCCGCTCAAACATGCACTGGTTACCCCCAGACTTAATAACCCCCTCACTACCTGTCCCCTCTCAATTACTGCGACCCCCTTCCCGCTCTATCCTCAACCTCTCCCCCTCCTCCGGCACCTTTCCTTCCCCCGCTCAAACATGCACTGGTTACCCCCAGACTTAATAACCCCTCACTACCTGTCCCCTCTCAATTACTGCGACCCCCTTCCCGCTCTATCCTCAACCTCTCCCCCTCCTCCGGCACCTTTCCTTCCCCCGCTCAAACATGCACTGGTTACCCCCAGACTTAATAACCCCCTCACTACCTGTCCCCTCTCAATTACTGCGACCCCCTTCCCGCTCTATCCTCAACCTCTCCCCCTCCTCCGGCACCTTTCCTTCCCCCGCTCAAACATGCACTGGTTACCCCCAGACTTAATAACCCCCTCACTACCTGTCCCCTCTCAATTACTGCGACCCCCTTCCCGCTCTATCCTCAACCTCTCCCCCCTCCTCCGACACCTTTCCTTCCCCCGCTCAAACATGCACTGGTTACCCCCAGACTTAATAACCCCCTCACTACCTGTCCCCTCTCAATTACTGCGACCCCCTTCCCGCTCTATCCTCAACTCCCTAACCCACATCTTCACCCCCTCCTCCGACACCTTTCCTTCCCCCGCTCAAACATGCACTGGTTACCCCCAGACTTAATAACCCCTCACTACCTGTCCCCTCTCAATTACTGCGACCCCCTTCCCGCTCTATCCTCAACCTCTCCCCCTCCTCCGGCACCTTTCCTTCCCCCGCTCAAACATGCACTGGTTACCCCCAGACTTAATAACCCCCTCACTACCTGTCCCCTCTCAATTACTGCGACCCCCTTCCCGCTCTATCCTCAACCTCTCCCCCTCCTCCGACACCTTTCCTTCCCCCGCTCAAACATGCACTGGTTACCCCCAGACTTAATAACCCCCTCACTACCTGTCCCCTCTCAATTACTGCGACCCCCTTCCCGCTTTATCCTCAACCTCTCCCCCTCCTCCGGCACCTTTCCTTCCCCCGCTCAAACATGCACTGGTTACCCCCAGACTTAATAACCCCCTCACTACCTGTCCCCTCTCAATTACTGCGACCCCCTTCCCGCTCTATCCTCAACCTCTCCCCCTCCTCCGGCACCTTTCCTTCCCCCGCTCAAACATGCACTGGTTACCCCCAGACTTAATAACCCCTCACTACCTGTCCCCTCTCAATTACTGCGACCCCCTTCCCGCTCTATCCTCAACCTCTCCCCCCTCCTCCGGCACCTTTCCTTCCCCCGCTCAAACATGCACTGGTTACCCCCAGACTTAATAACCCCCTCACTACCTGTCCCCTCTCAATTACTGCGACCCCCTTCCCGCTCTATCCTCAACCTCTCCCCCTCCTCCGGCACCTTTCCTTCCCCCGCTCAAACATGCACTGGTTACCCCCAGACTTAATAACCCCCTCACTACCTGGACCCTCTCAATTACTGCGACCCCCTTCCCGCTCTATCCTCAACCTCTCCCCCGGCACCTTTCCTTCCCCCGCTCAAACATGCACTGGTTACCCCCAGACTTAATAACCCCCTCACTACCTGTCCCCTCTCAATTACTGCGACCCCCTTCCCGCTCTATCCTCAACCTCTCCCCCTCCTCCGGCACCTTTCCTTCCCCCGCTCAAACATGCACTGGTTACCCCCAGACTTAATAACCCCCTCACTACCTGGACCCTCTCAATTACTGCGACCCCCTTCCCGCTCTATCCTCAACCTCTCCCCCGGCACCTTTCCTTCCCCCGCTCAAACATGCACTGGTTACCCCCAGACTTAATAACCCCCTCACTACCTGTCCCCTCTCAATTACTGCGACCCCCTTCCCGCTCTATCCTCAACCTCTCCCCCTCCTCCGGCACCTTTCCTTCCCCCGCTCAAACATGCACTGGTTACCCCCAGACTTAATAACCCCCTCACTACCTGTCCCCTCTCAATTACTGCGACCCCCTTCCCGCTCTATCCTCAACCTCTCCCCCTCCTCCGGCACCTTTCCTTCCCCCGCTCAAACATGCACTGGTTACCCCCAGACTTAATAACCCCTCACTACCTGTCCCCTCTCAATTACTGCGACCCCCTTCCCGCTCTATCCTCAACCTCTCCCCCTCCTCCGACACCTTTCCTTCCCCCGCTCAAACATGCACTGGTTACCCCCAGACTTAATAACCCCCTCACTACCTGTCCCCTCTCAATTACTGCGACCCCCTTCCCGCTCTATCCTCAACCTCTCCCCCTCCTCCGACACCTTTCCTTCCCCCGCTCAAACATGCACTGGTTACCCCCAGACTTAATAACCCCCTCACTACCTGTCCCCTCTCAATTACTGCGACCCCCTTCCCGCTCTATCCTCAACCTCTCCCCCTCCTCCGGCACCTTTCCTTCCCCCGCTCAAACATGCACTGGTTACCCCCAGACTTAATAACCCCCTCACTACCTGTCCCCTCTCAATTACTGCGACCCCCTTCCCGCTCTATCCTCAACCTCTCCCCCTCCTCCGGCACCTTTCCTTCCCCCGCTCAAACATGCACTGGTTACCCCCAGACTTAATAACCCCCTCACTACCTGTCCCCTCTCAATTACTGCGACCCCCTTCCCGCTCTATCCTCAACCTCTCCCCCGCCTCCGGCACCTTTCCTTCCCCCGCTCAAACATGCACTGGTTACCCCCAGACTTAATAACCCCCTCACTACCTGTCCCCTCTCAATTACTGCGACCCCCTTCCCGCTCTAACCTCAACCTCTCCCCCCTCCTCCGACACCTTTCCTTCCCCCGCTCAAACATGCACTGGTTACCCCCAGACTTAATAACCCCCTCACTACCTGTCCCCTCTCAATTACTGCGACCCCCTTCCCGCTCTATCCTCAACCTCTCCCCCTCCGGCACCTTTCCTTCCCCCGCTCAAACATGCACTGGTTACCCCCAGACTTAATAACCCCCTCACTACCTGTCCCCTCTCAATTACTGCGACCCCCTTCCCGCTCTATCCTCAACCTCTCCCCCTCCTCCGGCACCTTTCCTTCCCCCGCTCAAACATGCACTGGTTACCCCCAGACTTAATAACCCCCTCACTACCTGTCCCCTCAATTACTGCGACCCCCTTCCCGCTCTATCCTCAACCTCTCCCCCCTCCTCCGACACCTTTCCTTCCCCCGCTCAAACGTGCACTGGTTACCCCCAGACTTAATAACCCCCTCACTACCTGTCCCCTCTCAATTACTGCGACCCCCTTCCCGCTCTATCCTCAACCTCTCCCCCTCCTCCGGCACCTTTCCTTCCCCCGCTCAAACATGCACTGGTTACCCCCAGACTTAATAACCCCCTCACTACCTGTCCCCTCTCAATTACTGCGACCCCCTTCCCGCTCTATCCTCAACCTCTCCCCCTCCTCCGGCACCTTTCCTTCCCCCGCTCAAACATGCACTGGTTACCCCCAGACTTAATAACCCCCTCACTACCTGTCCCCTCTCAATTACTGCGACCCCCTTCCCGCTCTATCCTCAACCTCTCCCCCTCCTCCGGCACCTTTCCTTCCCCCGCTCAAACATGCACTGGTTACCCCCAGACTTAATAACCCCCTCACTACCTGTCCCCTCTCAATTACTGCGACCCCCTTCCCGCTCTATCCTCAACCTCTCCCCCTCCTCCGGCACCTTTCCTTCCCCCGCTCAAACATGCACTGGTTACCCCCAGACTTAATAACCCCCTCACTACCTGTCCCCTCTCAATTACTGCGACCCCCTTCCCGCTCTATCCTCAACCTCTCCCCCTCCTCCGACACCTTTCCTTCCCCCGCTCAAACATGCACTGGTTACCCCCAGACTTAATAACCCCCTCACTACCTGTCCCCTCTCAATTACTGCGACCCCCTTCCCGCTCTATCCTCAACCTCTCCCCCTCCTCCGGCACCTTTCCTTCCCCCGCTCAAACATGCACTGGTTACCCCCAGACTTAATAACCCCTCACTACCTGTCCCCTCTCAATTACTGCGACCCCCTTCCCGCTCTATCCTCAACCTCTCCCCCTCCTCCGACACCTTTCCTTCCCCCGCTCAAACATGCACTGGTTACCCCCAGACTTAATAACCCCCTCACTACCTGTCCCCTCTCAATTACTGCGACCCCCTTCCCGCTCTATCCTCAACCTCTCCCCCTCCTCCGGCACCTTTCCTTCCCCCGCTCAAACATGCACTGGTTACCCCCAGACTTAATAACCCCTCACTACCTGTCCCCTCTCAATTACTGCGACCCCCTTCCCGCTCTATCCTCAACCTCTCCCCCTCCTCCGACACCTTTCCTTCCCCCGCTCAAACATGCACTGGTTACCCCCAGACTTAATAACCCCCTCACTACCTGTCCCCTCTCAATTACTGCGACCCCCTTCCCGCTCTATCCTCAACCTCTCCTCCTCCTCCGGCACCTTTCCTTCCCCCGCTCAAACATGCACTGGTTACCCCCAGACTTAATAACCCCCTCACTACCTGTCCCCTCTCAATTACTGCGACCCCCTTCCCGCTCTATCCTCAACCTCTCCCCCTCCTCCGGCACCTTTCCTTCCCCCGCTCAAACATGCACTGGTTACCCCCAGACTTAATAACCCCCTCACTACCTGTCCCCTCTCAATTACTGCGACCCCCTTCCCGCTCTATCCTCAACCTCTCCCCCTCCTCCGGCACCTTTCCTTCCCCCGCTCAAACATGCACTGGTTACCCCCAGACTTAATAACCCCCTCACTACCTGGACCCTCTCAATTACTGCGACCCCCTTCCCGCTCTATCCTCAACCTCTCCCCCTCCTCCGGCACCTTTCCTTCCCCCGCTCAAACATGCACTGGTTACCCCCAGACTTAATAACCCCCTCACTACCTGGACCCTCTCAATTACTGCGACCCCCTTCCCGCTCTATCCTCAACTCCCTAACCCACAACCTCTCCCCCTCCTCCGGCACCTTTCCTTCCCCCGCTCAAACATGAACTGGTTACCCCCAGACTTAATAACCCCCTCACTACCTGTCCCCTCTCAATTACTGCGACCCCCTTCCCGCTCTATCCTCAACCTCTCCCCCTCCTCCGGCACCTTTCCTTCCCCCGCTCAAACATGCACTGGTTACCCCCAGACTTAATAACCCCCTCACTACCTGTCCCCTCTCAATTACTGCGACCCCCTTCCCGCTCTATCCTCAACCTCTCCCCCTCCTCCGGCACCTTTCCTTCCCCCGCTCAAACATGCACTGGTTACCCCCAGACTTAATAACCCCCTCACTACCTGTTCCCTCTCAATTACTGCGACCCCCCTTCCCGCTCTATCCTCAACTCCCTAACCCACAACCTCTCCCCCTCCTCCGGCACCTTTCCTTCCCCCGCTCAAACATGAACTGGTTACCCCCAGACTTAATAACCCCCTCACTACCTGTCCCCTCTCAATTACTGCGACCCCCTTCCCGCTCTATCCTCAACCTCTCCCCCTCCTCCGGCACCTTTCCTTCCCCCGCTCAAACATGCACTGGTTACCCCCAGACTTAATAACCCCCTCACTACCTGTCCCCTCTCAATTACTGCGACCCCCTTCCCGCTCTATCCTCAACCTCTCCCCCTCCTCCGGCACCTTTCCTTCCCCCGCTCAAACATGCACTGGTTACCCCCAGACTTAATAACCCCTCACTACCTGTCCCCTCTCAATTACTGCGACCCCCCCTTCCCGCTCTATCCTCAACCTCTCCCCCTCCTCCGGCACCTTTCCTTCCCCCGCTCAAACATGCACTGGTTACCCCCAGACTTAATAACCCCCTCACTACCTGTCCCCTCTCAATTACTGCGACCCCCTTCCCGCTCTATCCTCAACTCCCTAACCCACAACCTCTCCCCCTCCTCCGGCACCTTTCCTTCCCCCGCTCAAACATGCACTGGTTACCCCCAGACTTAATAACCCCCTCACTACCTGTCCCCTCTCAATTACTGCGACCCCCTTCCCGCTCTATCCTCAACCTCTCCCCCTCCTCCGGCACCTTTCCTTCCCCCGCTCAAACATGCACTGGTTACCCCCAGACTTAATAACCCCCTCACTACCTGTCCCCTCTCAATTACTGCGACCCCCTTCCCGCTCTATCCTCAACCTCTCCCCCTCCTCCGGCACCTTTCCTTCCCCCGCTCAAACATGCACTGGTTACCCCCAGACTTAATAACCCCCTCACTACCTGTCCCCTCTCAATTACTGCGACCCCCTTCCCGCTCTATCCTCAACCTCTCCCCCTCCTCCGGCACCTTTCCTTCCCCCGCTCAAACATGCACTGGTTACCCCCAGATTTAATAACCCCCTCACTACCTGTCCCCTCTCAATTACTGCGACCCCCTTCCCGCTCTATCCTCAACCTCTCCCCCTCCTCCGACACCTTTCCTTCCCCCGCTCAAACATGCACTGGTTACCCCCAGACTTAATAACCCCCTCACTACCTGTCCCCTCTCAATTACTGCGACCCCCTTCCCGCTCTATCCTCAACCTCTCCCCCTCCTCCGGCACCTTTCCTTCCCCCGCTCAAACATGCACTGGTTACCCCCAGACTTAATAACCCCCTCACTACCTGTCCCCTCTCAATTACTGCGACCCCCTTCCCGCTCTATCCTCAACCTCTCCCCCTCCTCCGGCACCTTTCCTTCCCCCGCTCAAACATGCACTGGTTACCCCCAGACTTAATAACCCCCTCACTACCTGTCCCCTCTCAATTACTGCGACCCCCTTCCCGCTCTATCCTCAACCTCTCCCCCTCCTCCGGCACCTTTCCTTCCCCCGCTCAAACATGCACTGGTTACCCCCAGACTTAATAACCCCCTCACTACCTGTCCCCTCTCAATTACTGCGACCCCCTTCCCGCTCTATCCTCAACCTCTCCCCCTCCTCCGGCACCTTTCCTTCCCCCGCTCAAACATGCACTGGTTACCCCCAGACTTAATAACCCCCTCACTACCTGTCCCCTCTCAATTACTGCGACCCCCTTCCCGCTCTATCCTCAACTCCCTAACCCACATCTTCACCCCCTCCTCCGGCACCTTTCCTTCCCCCGCTCAAACATGCACTGGTTACCCCCAGACTTAATAACCCCTTCACTACCTGTCCCCTCTCAATTACTGCGACCCCCTTCCCGCTCTATCCTCAACCTCTCCCCCTCCTCCGGCACCTTTCCTTCCCCCGCTCAAACATGCACTGGTTACCCCCAGACTTAATAACCCCCTCACTACCTGTCCCCTCTCAATTACTGCGACCCCCTTCCCGCTCTATCCTCAACCTCTCCCCCTCCTCCGGCACCTTTCCTTCCCCCGCTCAAACATGCACTGGTTACCCCCAGACTTAATAACCCCCTCACTACCTGTCCCCTCTCAATTACTGCGACCCCCTTCCCGCTCTATCCTCAACCTCTCCCCCTCCTCCGGCACCTTTCCTTCCCCCGCTCAAACATGCACTGGTTACCCCCAGACTTAATAACCCCCTCACTACCTGTCCCCTCTCAATTACTGCGACCCCCTTCCCGCTCTATCCTCAACCTCTCCCCCTCCTCCGGCACCTTTCCTTCCCCCGCTCAAACATGCACTGGTTACCCCCAGACTTAATAACCCCCTCACTACCTGTCCCCTCTCAATTACTGCGACCCCCTTCCCGCTCTATCCTCAACCTCTCCCCCTCCTCCGGCACCTTTCCTTCCCCCGCTCAAACATGCACTGGTTACCCCCAGACTTAATAACCCCCTCACTACCTGTCCCCTCTCAATTACTGCGACCCCCTTCCCGCTCTATCCTCAACCTCTCCCCCTCCTCCGGCACCTTTCCTTCCCCCGCTCAAACATGCACTGGTTACCCCCAGACTTAATAACCCCCTCACTACCTGTCCCCTCTCAATTACTGCGACCCCCCTTCCCGCTCTATCCTCAACCTCTCCCCCTCCTCCGGCACCTTTCCTTCCCCCGCTCAAACATGCACTGGTTACCCCCAGACTTAATAACCCCTCACTACCTGTCCCCTCTCAATTACTGCGACCCCCTTCCCGCTCTATCCTCAACCTCTCCCCCTCCTCCGGCACCTTTCCTTCCCCCGCTCAAACATGCACTGGTTACCCCCAGACTTAATAACCCCCTCACTACCTGTCCCCTCTCAATTACTGCGACCCCCTTCCCGCTCTATCCTCAACCTCTCCCCCTCCTCCGGCACCTTTCCTTCCCCCGCTCAAACATGCACTGGTTACCCCCAGACTTAATAACCCCTCACTACCTGTCCCCTCTCAATTACTGCGACCCCCTTCCCGCTCTATCCTCAACCTCTCCCCCCTCCTCCGGCACCTTTCCTTCCCCCGCTCAAACATGCACTGGTTACCCCCAGACTTAATAACCCCCTCACTACCTGTCCCCTCTCAATTACTGCGACCCCCTTCCCGCTCTATCCTCAACCTCTCCCCCTCCTCCGGCACCTTTCCTTCCCCCGCTCAAACATGCACTGGTTACCCCCAGACTTAATAACCCCTCACTACCTGTCCCCTCTCAATTACTGCGACCCCCTTCCCGCTCTATCCTCAACCTCTCCCCCTCCTCCGGCACCTTTCCTTCCCCCGCTCAAACATGCACTGGTTACCCCCAGACTTAATAACCCCCTCACTACCTGTCCCCTCTCAATTACTGCGACCCCCTTCCCGCTCTATCCTCAACTCCCTAACCCACATCTTCTCCCCCTCCTCCGGCACCTTTCCTTCCCCCGCTCAAACATGCACTGGTTACCCCCAGACTTAATAACCCCCTCACTACCTGTCCCCTCTCAATTACTGCGACCCCCTTCCCGCTCTATCCTCAACCTCTCCCCCTCCTCCGGCACCTTTCCTTCCCCCGCTCAAACATGCACTGGTTACCCCCAGACTTAATAACCCCCTCACTACCTTTCCCCTCTCAATTACTGCGACCCCCCTTCCCGCTCTATCCTCAACCTCTCCCCCCCTCCTCCGGCACCTTTCCTTCCCCCGCTCAAACATGCACTGGTTACCCCCAGACTTAATAACCCCCTCACTACCTGTCCCCTCTCAATTACTGCGACCCCCTTCCCGCTCTATCCTCAACCTCTCCCCCTCCTCCGGCACCTTTCCTTCCCCCGCTCAAACATGCACTGGTTACCCTCAGACTTAATAACCCCTCACTACCTGTCCCCTCTCAATTACTGCGACCCCCTTCCCGCTCTATCCTCAACCTCTCCCCCTCCTCCGGCACCTTTCCTTCCCCCGCTCAAACATGCACTGGTTACCCCCAGACTTAATAACCCCCTCACTACCTGTCCCCTCTCAATTACTGCGACCCCCTTCCCGCTCTATCCTCAACTCCCTAACCCACAACCTCTCCCCCTCCTCCGGCACCTTTCCTTCCCCCGCTCAAACATGCACTGGTTACCCCCAGACTTAATAACCCCCTCACTACCTGTCCCCTCTCAATTACTGCGACCCCCTTCCCGCTCTATCCTCAACCTCTCCCCCTCCTCCGGCACCTTTCCTTCCCCCGCTCAAACATGCACTGGTTACCCCCAGACTTAATAACCCCCTCACTACCTGTCCCCTCTCAATTACTGCGACCCCCTTCCCGCTCTATCCTCAACCTCTCCCCCTCCTCCGACACCTTTCCTTCCCCCGCTCAAACATGCACTGGTTACCCCCAGACTTAATAACCCCCTCACTACCTGGACCCTCTCAATTACTGCGACCCCCTTCCCGCTCTAACCTCAACCTCTCCCCCTCCTCCGGCACCTTTCCTTCCCCCGCTCAAACATGCACTGGTTACCCCCAGACTTAATAACCCCCTCACTACCTGTCCCCTCTCAATTACTGCGACCCCCTTCCCGCTCTATCCTCAACCTCTCCCCCTCCTCCGGCACCTTTCCTTCCCCCGCTCAAACATGCACTGGTTACCCCCAGACTTAATAACCCCCTCACTACCTGTCCCCTCTCAATTACTGCGACCCCCTTCCCGCTCTATCCTCAACCTCTCCTCCTCCTCCGGCACCTTTCCTTCCCCCGCTCAAACATGCACTGGTTACCCCCAGACTTAATAACCCCCTCACTACCTGTCCCCTCTCAATTACTGCGACCCCCTTCCCGCTCTATCCTCAACCTCTCCCCCTCCTCCGGCACCTTTCCTTCCCCCGCTCAAACATGCACTGGTTACCCCCAGACTTAATAACCCCCTCACTACCTGTCCCCTCTCAATTACTGCGACCCCCTTCCCGCTCTATCCTCAACCTCTCCCCCTCCTCCGGCACCTTTCCTTCCCCCGCTCAAACATGCACTGGTTACCCCCAGACTTAATAACCCCTCACTACCTGTCCCCTCTCAATTACTGCGACCCCCTTCCCGCTCTATCCTCAACCTCTCCCCCTCCTCCGGCACCTTTCCTTCCCCCGCTCAAACATGCACTGGTTACCCCCAGACTTAATAACCCCCTCACTACCTGTCCCCTCTCAATTACTGCGACCCCCTTCCCGCTCTATCCTCAACCTCTCCCCCTCCTCCGACACCTTTCCTTCCCCCGCTCAAACATGCACTGGTTACCCCCAGACTTAATAACCCCCTCACTACCTGTCCCCTCTCAATTACTGCGACCCCCTTCCCGCTCTATCCTCAACCTCTCCCCCTCCTCCGGCACCTTTCCTTCCCCCGCTCAAACATGCACTGGTTACCCCCAGACTTAATAACCCCCTCACTACCTGTCCCCTCTCAATTACTGCGACCCCCTTCCCGCTCTATCCTCAACCTCTCCCCCTCCTCCGGCACCTTTCCTTCCCCCGCTCAAACATGCACTGGTTACCCCCAGACTTAATAACCCCCTCACTACCTGTCCCCTCTCAATTACTGCGACCCCCTTCCCGCTCTATCCTCAACCTCTCCCCCCTCCTCCGGCACCTTTCCTTCCCCCGCTCAAACATGCACTGGTTACCCCCAGACTTAATAACCCCCTCACTACCTGTCCCCTCTCAATTACTGCGACCCCCTTCCCGCTCTATCCTCAACCTCTCCCCCTCCTCCGGCACCTTTCCTTCCCCCGCTCAAACATGCACTGGTTACCCCCAGACTTAATAACCCCTCACTACCTGGACCCTCTCAATTACTGCGACCCCCTTCCCGCTCCCGCTCAAACATGCACTGGTTACCCCCAGACTTAATAACCCCCTCACTACCTGTCCCCTCTCAATTACTGCGACCCCCTTCCCGCTCTATCCTCAACCTCTCCCCCCTCCTCCGACACCTTTCCTTCCCCCGCTCAAACATGCACTGGTTACCCCCAGACTTAATAACCCCCTCACTACCTGTCCCCTCTCAATTACTGCGACCCCCCTTCCCGCTCTATCCTCAACCTCTCCCCCTCCTCCGGCACCTTTCCTTCCCCCGCTCAAACATGCACTGGTTACCCCCAGACTTAATAACCCCTCACTACCTGTCCCCTCTCAATTACTGCGACCCCCTTCCCGCTTTATCCTCAACCTCTCCCCCTCCTCCGGCACCTTTCCTTCCCCCGCTCAAACATGCACTGGTTACCCCCAGACTTAATAACCCCCTCACTACCTGTCCCCTCTCAATTACTGCGACCCCCTTCCCGCTCTATCCTCAACCTCTCCCCCTCCTCCGGCACCTTTCCTTCCCCCGCTCAAACATGCACTGGTTACCCCCAGACTTAATAACCCCCTCACTACCTGTCCCCTCTCAATTACTGCGACCCCCTTCCCGCTCTATCCTCAACCTCTCCCCCCTCCTCCGACACCTTTCCTTCCCCCGCTCAAACATGCACTGGTTACCCCCAGACTTAATAACCCCCTCACTACCTGTCCCCTCTCAATTACTGCGACCCCCTTCCCGCTCTATCCTCAACTCCCTAACCCACATCTTCACCCCCTCCTCCGACACCTTTCCTTCCCCCGCTCAAACATGCACTGGTTACCCCCAGACTTAATAACCCCCTCACTACCTGTCCCCTCTCAATTACTGCGACCCCCTTCCCGCTCTATCCTCAACCTCTCCCCCTCCTCCGGCACCTTTCCTTCCCCCGCTCAAACATGCACTGGTTACCCCCAGACTTAATAACCCCTCACTACCTGTCCCCTCTCAATTACTGCGACCCCCTTCCCGCTCTATCCTCAACCTCTCCCCCTCCTCCGGCACCTTTCCTTCCCCCGCTCAAACATGCACTGGTTACCCCCAGACTTAATAACCCCCTCACTACCTGTCCCCTCTCAATTACTGCGACCCCCTTCCCGCTCTATCCTCAACCTCTCCCCCTCCTCCGACACCTTTCCTTCCCCCGCTCAAACATGCACTGGTTACCCCCAGACTTAATAACCCCTCACTACCTGTCCCCTCTCAATTACTGCGACCCCCTTCCCGCTCTATCCTCAACCTCTCCCCCTCCTCCGACACCTTTCCTTCCCCCGCTCAAACATGCACTGGTTACCCCCAGACTTAATAACCCCCTCACTACCTGTCCCCTCTCAATTACTGCGACCCCCTTCCCGCTCTATCCTCAACCTCTCCCCCCTCCTCCGGCACCTTTCCTTCCCCCGCTCAAACATGCACTGGTTACCCCCAGAATTAATAACCCCCTCACTACCTGTCCCCTCTCAATTACTGCGACCCCCTTCCCGCTCTATCCTCAACCTCTCCCCCTCCTCCGGCACCTTTCCTTCCCCCGCTCAAACATGCACTGGTTACCCTCAGACTTAATAACCCCCTCACTACCTGTCCCCTCTCAATTACTGCGACCCCCTTCCCGCTCTATCCTCAACCTCTCCCCCTCCTCCGACACCTTTCCTTCCCCCGCTCAAACATGCACTGGTTACCCCCAGACTTAATAACCCCCTCACTACCTGTCCCCTCTCAATTACTGCGACCCCCTTCCCGCTCTATCCTCAACCTCTCCCCCTCCTCCGACACCTTTCCTTCCCCCGCTCAAACATGCACTGGTTACCCCCAGACTTAATAACCCCCTCACTACCTGTCCCCTCTCAATTACTGCAACCCCCTTCCCGCTCTATCCTCAACCTCTCCCCCTCCTCCGGCACCTTTCCTTCCCCCGCTCAAACATGCACTGGTTACCCCCAGACTTAATAACCCCCTCACTACCTGTCCCCTCTCAATTACTGCGACCCCCTTCCCGCTCTATCCTCAACCTCTCCCCCTCCTCCGGCACCTTTCCTTCCCCCGCTCAAACATGCACTGGTTACCCCCAGACTTAATAACCCCCTCACTACCTGTCCCCTCTCAATTACTGCGACCCCCTTCCCGCTCTATCCTCAACCTCTCCCCCTCCTCCGGCACCTTTCCTTCCCCCGCTCAAACATGCACTGGTTACCCCCAGACTTAATAACCCCCTCACTACCTGTCCCCTCTCAATTACTGCGACCCCCTTCCCGCTCTATCCTCAACCTCTCCCCCTCCTCCGACACCTTTCCTTCCCCCGCTCAAACATGCACTGGTTACCCCCAGACTTAATAACCCCCTCACTACCTGTCCCCTCTCAATTACTGCGACCCCCTTCCCGCTCTATCCTCAACCTCTCCCCCTCCTCCGGCACCTTTCCTTCCCCCGCTCAAACATGCACTGGTTACCCCCAGACTTAATAACCCCCTCACTACCTGTCCCCTCTCAATTACTGCGACCCCCTTCCCGCTCTATCCTCAACCTCTCCCCCTCCTCCGGCACCTTTCCTTCCCCCGCTCAAACATGCACTGGTTACCCCCAGACTTAATAACCCCCTCACTACCTGGACCCTCTCAATTACTGCGACCCCCTTCCCGCTCTATCCTCAACCTCTCCCCCGGCACCTTTCCTTCCCCCGCTCAAACATGCACTGGTTACCCCCAGACTTAATAACCCCCTCACTACCTGTCCCCTCTCAATTACTGCGACCCCCTTCCCGCTCTATCCTCAACCTCTCCCCCTCCTCCGGCACCTTTCCTTCCCCCGCTCAAACATGCACTGGTTACCCCCAGACTTAATAACCCCCTCACTACCTGTCCCCTCTCAATTACTGCGACCCCCTTCCCGCTCTATCCTCAACCTCTCCCCCCTCCTCCGACACCTTTCCTTCCCCCGCTCAAACATGCACTGGTTACCCCCAGACTTAATAACCCCCTCACTACCTGTCCCCTCTCAATTACTGCGACCCCCTTCCCGCTCTATCCTCAACCTCTCCCCCTCCTCCGGCACCTTTCCTTCCCCCGCTCAAACATGCACTGGTTACCCCCAGACTTAATAACCCCCTCACTACCTGTCCCCTCTCAATTACTGCGACCCCCTTCCCGCTCTATCCTCAACCTCTCCCCCTCCTCCGGCACCTTTCCTTCCCCCGCTCAAACATGCACTGGTTACCCCCAGACTTAATAACCCCCTCACTACCTGTCCCCTCTCAATTACTGCGACCCCCTTCCCGCTCTATCCTCAACCTCTCCCCCTCCTCCGGCACCTTTCCTTCCCCCGCTCAAACATGCACTGGTTACCCCCAGACTTAATAACCCCCTCACTACCTGTCCCCTCTCAATTACTGCGACCCCCTTCCCGCTCTATCCTCAACCTCTCCCCCCTCCTCCGACACCTTTCCTTCCCCCGCTCAAACATGCACTGGTTACCCCCAGACTTAATAACCCCCTCACTACCTGTCCCCTCTCAATTACTGCGACCCCCTTCCCGCTCTATCCTCAACTCCCTAACCCACATCTTCACCCCCTCCTCCGACACCTTTCCTTCCCCCGCTCAAACATGCACTGGTTACCCCCAGACTTAATAACCCCTCACTACCTGTCCCCTCTCAATTACTGCGACCCCCTTCCCGCTCTATCCTCAACCTCTCCCCCTCCTCCGGCACCTTTCCTTCCCCCGCTCAAACATGCACTGGTTACCCCCAGACTTAATAACCCCCTCACTACCTGTCCCCTCTCAATTACTGCGACCCCCTTCCCGCTCTATCCTCAACCTCTCCCCCCTCCTCCGGCACCTTTCCTTCCCCCGCTCAAACATGCACTGGTTACCCCCAGACTTAATAACCCCCTCACTACCTGTCCCCTCTCAATTACTGCGACCCCCTTCCCGCTCTATCCTCAACCTCTCCCCCTCCTCCGGCACCTTTCCTTCCCCCGCTCAAACATGCACTGGTTACCCCCAGACTTAATAACCCCCTCACTACCTGTCCCCTCTCAATTACTGCGACCCCCTTCCCGCTCTATCCTCAACCTCTCCCCCTCCTCCGGCACCTTTCCTTCCCCCGCTCAAACATGCACTGGTTACCCCCAGACTTAATAACCCCCTCACTACCTGTCCCCTCTCAATTACTGCGACCCCTTCCCGCTCTATCCTCAACCTCTCCCCCCTCCTCCGGCACCTTTCCTTCCCCCGCTCAAACATGCACTGGTTACCCCCAGACTTAATAACCCCCTCACTACCTGTCCCCTCTCAATTACTGCGACCCCCTTCCCGCTTTATCCTCAACCTCTCCCCCTCCTCCGGCACCTTTCCTTCCCCCGCTCAAACATGCACTGGTTACCCCCAGACTTAATAACCCCCTCACTACCTGTCCCCTCTCAATTACTGCGACCCCCTTCCCGCTCTATCCTCAACCTCTCCCCCTCCTCCGGCACCTTTCCTTCCCCCGCTCAAACATGCACTGGTTACCCCCATACTTAATAACCCCTCACTACCTGTCCCCTCTCAATTACTGCGACCCCCCTTCCCGCTCTATCCTCAACCTCTCCCCCTCCTCCGACACCTTTCCTTCCCCCGCTCAAACATGCACTGGTTACCCCCAGACTTAATAACCCCCTCACTACCTGTCCCCTCTCAATTACTGCGACCCCCTTCCCGCTCTATCCTCAACCTCTCCCCCTCCTCCGACACCTTTCCTTCCCCCGCTCAAACATGCACTGGTTACCCCCAGACTTAATAACCCCCTCACTACCTGTCCCCTCTCAATTACTGCGACCCCCTTCCCGCTCTATCCTCAACCTCTCCCCCTCCTCCGACACCTTTCCTTCCCCCGCTCAAACATGCACTGGTTACCCCCAGACTTAATAACCCCCTCACTACCTGTCCCCTCTCAATTACTGCGACCCCCTTCCCGCTTTATCCTCAACCTCTCCCCCTCCTCCGGCACCTTTCCTTCCCCCGCTCAAACATGCACTGGTTACCCCCAGACTTAATAACCCCCTCACTACCTGTCCCCTCTCAATTACTGCGACCCCCTTCCCGCTCTATCCTCAACCTCTCCCCCTCCTCCGGCACCTTTCCTTCCCCCGCTCAAACATGCACTGGTTACCCCCATACTTAATAACCCCCTCACTACCTGTCCCCTCTCAATTACTGCGACCCCCTTCCCGCTCTATCCTCAACCTCTCCCCCTCCTCCGACACCTTTCCTTCCCCCGCTCAAACATGCACTGGTTACCCCCAGACTTAATAACCCCCTCACTACCTGTCCCCTCTCAATTACTGCGACCCCCTTCCCGCTCTATCCTCAACCTCTCCCCCTCCTCCGGCACCTTTCCTTCCCCGCTCAAACATGCACTGGTTACCCCCAGACTTAATAACCCCCTCACTACCTGTCCCCTCTCAATTACTGCGACCCCCTTCCCGCTCTATCCTCAACCTCTCCCCCTCCTCCGACACCTTTCCTTCCCCCGCTCAAACATGCACTGGTTACCCCCAGACTTAATAACCCCCTCACTACCTGTCCCCTCTCAATTACTGCGACCCCCTTCCCGCTCTATCCTCAACCTCTCCCCCCTCCTCCGGCACCTTTCCTTCCCCCGCTCAAACATGCACTGGTTACCCCCAGACTTAATAACCCCCTCACTACCTGTCCCCTCTCAATTACTGCGACCCCCTTCCCGCTCTATCCTCAACCTCTCCCCCCTCCTCGGCACCTTTCCTTCCCCCGCTCAAACATGCACTGGTTACCCCCAGACTTAATAACCCCCTCACTACCTGTCCCCTCTCAATTACTGCGACCCCCTTCCCGCTCTATCCTCAACCTCTCCCCCTCCTCCGGCACCTTTCCTTCCCCCGCTCAAACATGCACTGGTTACCCCCAGACTTAATAACCCCCTCACTACCTGTCCCCTCTCAATTACTGCGACCCCCTTCCCGCTCTATCCTCAACCTCTCCCCCCTCCTCCGGCACCTTTCCTTCCCCCGCTCAAACATGCACTGGTTACCCCCAGACTTAATAACCCCCTCACTACCTGTCCCCTCTCAATTACTGCGACCCCCTTCCCGCTCTATCCTCAACCTCTCCCCCCTCCTCCGGCACCTTTCCTTCCCCCGCTCAAACATGCACTGGTTACCCCCAGACTTAATAACCCCCTCACTACCTGTCCCCTCTCAATTACTGCGACCCCCTTCCCGCTCTATCCTCAACCTCTCCCCCTCCTCCGGCACCTTTCCTTCCCCCGCTCAAACATGCACTGGTTACCCCCATACTTAATAACCCCCTCACTACCTGTCCCCTCTCAATTACTGCGACCCCCTTCCCGCTTTATCCTCAACCTCTCCCCCTCCTCCGGCACCTTTCCTTCCCCCGCTCAAACATGCACTGGTTACCCCCAGACTTAATAACCCCCTCACTACCTGTTCCCTCTCAATTACTGCGACCCCCTTCCCGCTCTATCCTCAACCTCTCCCCCTCCTCCGACACCTTTCCTTCCCCCGCTCAAACATGCACTGGTTACCCCCAGACTTAATAACCCCCTCACTACCTGTCCCCTCTCAATTACTGCGACCCCCCTTCCCGCTCTATCCTCAACCTCTCCCCCTCCTCCGGCACCTTTCCTTCCCCCGCTCAAACATGCACTGGTTACCCCCAGACTTAATAACCCCCTCACTACCTGTCCCCTCTCAATTACTGCGACCCCCTTCCCGCTCTATCCTCAACCTCTCCCCCTCCTCCGGCACCTTTCCTTCCCCCGCTCAAACATGCACTGGTTACCCCCAGACTTAATAACCCCCTCACTACCTGTCCCCTCTCAATTACTGCGACCCCCTTCCCGCTCTATCCTCAACCTCTCCCCCTCCTCCGGCACCTTTCCTTCCCCCGCTCAAACATGCACTGGTTACCCCCAGACTTAATAACCCCCTCACTACCTGTCCCCTCTCAATTACTGCGACCCCCTTCCCGCTCTATCCTCAACCTCTCCCCCCTCCTCCAGCACCTTTCCTTCCCCCGCTCAAACATGCACTGGTTACCCCCAGACTTAATAACCCCCTCACTACCTGTCCCCTCTCAATTACTGCGACCCCCTTGCCGCTCTATCCTCAACCTCTCCCCCTCCTCCGGCACCTTTCCTTCCCCCGCTCAAACATGCACTGGTTACCCCCAGACTTAATAACCCCCTCACTACCTGTCCCCTCTCAATTACTGCGACCCCCTTCCCGCTCTATCCTCAACCTCTCCCCCTCCTCCGACACCTTTCCTTCCCCCGCTCAAACATGCACTGGTTACCCCCAGACTTAATAACCCCCTCACTACCTGTCCCCTCTCAATTACTGCGACCCCCTTCCCGCTCTATCCTCAACCTCTCCCCCTCCTCCGACACCTTTCCTTCCCCCGCTCAAACATGCACTGGTTACCCCCAGACTTAATAACCCCCTCACTACCTGTCCCCTCTCAATTACTGCGACCCCCTTCCCGCTCTATCCTCAACCTCTCCCCCTCCTCCGGCACCTTTCCTTCCCCCGCTCAAACATGCACTGGTTACCCCCAGACTTAATAACCCCTCACTACCTGGACCCTCTCAATTACTGCGACCCCCTTCCCGCTCCCGCTCAAACATGCACTGGTTACCCCCAGACTTAATAACCCCCTCACTACCTGTCCCCTCTCAATTACTGCGACCCCCTTCCCGCTCTATCCTCAACCTCTCCCCCCTCCTCCGACACCTTTCCTTCCCCCGCTCAAACATGCACTGGTTACCCCCAGACTTAATAACCCCCTCACTACCTGTCCCCTCTCAATTACTGCGACCCCCTTCCCGCTCTATCCTCAACCTCTCCCCCTCCTCCGGCACCTTTCCTTCCCCCGCTCAAACATGCACTGGTTACCCCCAGACTTAATAACCCCTCACTACCTGTCCCCTCTCAATTACTGCGACCCCCTTCCCGCTTTATCCTCAACCTCTCCCCCTCCTCCGGCACCTTTCCTTCCCCCGCTCAAACATGCACTGGTTACCCCCAGACTTAATAACCCCCTCACTACCTGTCCCCTCTCAATTACTGCGACCCCCTTCCCGCTCTATCCTCAACCTCTCCCCCTCCTCCGACACCTTTCCTTCCCCCGCTCAAACATGCACTGGTTACCCCCAGACTTAATAACCCCCTCACTACCTGTCCCCTCTCAATTACTGCGACCCCCTTCCCGCTCTATCCTCAACCTCTCCCCCTCCTCCGGCACCTTTCCTTCCCCCGCTCAAACATGCACTGGTTACCCCCAGACTTAATAACCCCCTCACTACCTGTCCCCTCTCAATTACTGCGACCCCCTTCCCGCTCTATCCTCAACCTCTCCCCCTCCTCCGGCACCTTTCCTTCCCCCGCTCAAACATGCACTGGTTACCCCCAGACTTAATAACCCCCTCACTACCTGTCCCCTCTCAATTACTGCGACCCCCTTCCCGCTCTATCCTCAACCTCTCCCCCTCCTCCGGCACCTTTCCTTCCCCCGCTCAAACATGCACTGGTTACCCCCAGACTTAATAACCCCCTCACTACCTGACCCCTCTCAATTACTGCGACCCCCTTCCCGCTCTATCCTCAACCTCTCCCCCTCCTCCGGCACCTTTCCTTCCCCCGCTCAAACATGCACTGGTTACCCCCAGACTTAATAACCCCCTCACTACCTGTCCCCTCTCAATTACTGCAACCCCCCTTCCCGCTCTATCCTCAACCTCTCCCCCCTCCTCCGACACCTTTCCTTCCCCCGCTCAAACATGCACTGGTTACCCCCAGACTTAATAACCCCCTCACTACCTGTCCCCTCTCAATTACTGCGACCCCCTTCCCGCTCTATCCTCAACCTCTCCCCCTCCTCCGGCACCTTTCCTTCCCCCGCTCAAACATGCACTGGTTACCCCCAGACTTAATAACCCCCTCACTACCTGTCCCCTCTCAATTACTGCGACCCCCTTCCCGCTCTATCCTCAACCTCTCCCCCTCCTCCGGCACCTTTCCTTCCCCCGCTCAAACATGCACTGGTTACCCCCAGACTTAATAACCCCCTCACTACCTGGACCCTCTCAATTACTGCGACCCCCTTCCCGCTCTATCCTCAACCTCTCCCCCGGCACCTTTCCTTCCCCCGCTCAAACATGCACTGGTTACCCCCAGACTTAATAACCCCCTCACTACCTGTCCCCTCTCAATTACTGCGACCCCCTTCCCGCTCTATCCTCAACCTCTCCCCCTCCTCCGGCACCTTTCCTTCCCCCGCTCAAACATGCACTGGTTACCCCCAGACTTAATAACCCCCTCACTACCTGTCCCCTCTCAATTACTGCGACCCCCTTCCCGCTCTATCCTCAACCTCTCCCCCTCCTCCGGCACCTTTCCTTCCCCCGCTCAAACATGCACTGGTTACCCCCAGACTTAATAACCCCCTCACTACCTGTCCCCTCTCAATTACTGCGACCCCCTTCCCGCTCTATCCTCAACCTCTCCCCCTCCTCCGGCACCTTTCCTTCCCCCGCTCAAACATGCACTGGTTACCCCCAGACTTAATAACCCCCTCACTACCTGTCCCCTCTCAATTACTGCGACCCCCTTCCCGCTCTATCCTCAACCTCTCCCCCCTCCTCCGGCACCTTTCCTTCCCCCGCTCAAACATGCACTGGTTACCCCCAGACTTAATAACCCCCTCACTACCTGTCCCCTCTCAATTACTGCGACCCCCTTCCCGCTCTATCCTCAACCTCTCCCCCCTCCTCCGGCACCTTTCCTTCCCCCGCTCAAACATGCACTGGTTACCCCCAGACTTAATAACCCCCTCACTACCTGTCCCCTCTCAATTACTGCGACCCCCTTCCCGCTTTATCCTCAACCTCTCCCCCTCCTCCGGCACCTTTCCTTCCCCCGCTCAAACATGCACTGGTTACCCCCAGACTTAATAACCCCCTCACTACCTGTCCCCTCTCAATTACTGCGACCCCCTTCCCGCTCTATCCTCAACCTCTCCCCCTCCTCCGGCACCTTTCCTTCCCCCGCTCAAACATGCACTGGTTACCCCCATACTTAATAACCCCCTCACTACCTGTCCCCTCTCAATTACTGCGACCCCCTTCCCGCTCTATCCTCAACCTCTCCCCCTCCTCCGACACCTTTCCTTCCCCCGCTCAAACATGCACTGGTTACCCCCAGACTTAATAACCCCCTCACTACCTGTCCCCTCTCAATTACTGCGACCCCCTTCCCGCTCTATCCTCAACCTCTCCCCCCTCCTCCGGCACCTTTCCTTCCCCCGCTCAAACATGCACTGGTTACCCCCAGACTTAATAACCCCTCACTACCTGGACCCTCTCAATTACTGCGACCCCCTTCCCGCTCTATCCTCAACCTCTCCCCCTCCTCCGGCACCTTTCCTTCCCCCGCTCAAACATGCACTGGTTACCCCCAGACTTAATAACCCCCTCACTACCTGTCCCCTCTCAATTACTGCGACCCCCTTCCCGCTCTATCCTCAACCTCTCCCCCCTCCTCCGGCACCTTTCCTTCCCCCGCTCAAACATGCACTGGTTACCCCCAGACTTAATAACCCCCTCACTACCTGTCCCCTCTCAATTACTGCGACCCCCTTCCCGCTCTATCCTCAACCTCTCCCCCCTCCTCCGGCACCTTTCCTTCCCCCGCTCAAACATGCACTGGTTACCCCCAGACTTAATAACCCCCTCACTACCTGTCCCCTCTCAATTACTGCGACCCCCTTCCCGCTTTATCCTCAACCTCTCCCCCTCCTCCGGCACCTTTCCTTCCCCCGCTCAAACATGCACTGGTTACCCCCAGACTTAATAACCCCCTCACTACCTGTCCCCTCTCAATTACTGCGACCCCCTTCCCGCTCTATCCTCAACCTCTCCCCCTCCTCCGGCACCTTTCCTTCCCCCGCTCAAACATGCACTGGTTACCCCCATACTTAATAACCCCCTCACTACCTGTCCCCTCTCAATTACTGCGACCCCCTTCCCGCTCTATCCTCAACCTCTCCCCCTCCTCCGACACCTTTCCTTCCCCCGCTCAAACATGCACTGGTTACCCCCAGACTTAATAACCCCCTCACTACCTGTCCCCTCAATTACTGCGACCCCCTTCCCGCTCTATCCTCAACCTCTCCCCCTCCTCCGGCACCTTTCCTTCCCCCGCTCAAACATGCACTGGTTACCCCCAGACTTAATAACCCCCTCACTACCTGTCCCCTCTCAATTACTGCGACCCCCTTCCCGCTCTATCCTCAACCTCTCCCCCTCCTCCGGCACCTTTCCTTCCCCCGCTCAAACATGCACTGGTTACCCCCAGACTTAATAACCCCCTCACTACCTGTCCCCTCTCAATTACTGCGACCCCCTTCCCGCTCTATCCTCAACCTCTCCCCCTCCTCCGGCACCTTTCCTTCCCCCGCTCAAACATGCACTGGTTACCCCCAGACTTAATAACCCCTCACTACCTGTCCCCTCTCAATTACTGCGACCCCCTTCCCGCTCTATCCTCAACCTCTCCCCCTCCTCCGACACCTTTCCTTCCCCCGCTCAAACATGCACTGGTTACCCCCAGACTTAATAACCCCTCACTACCTGGACCCTCTCAATTACTGCGACCCCCTTCCCGCTCCCGCTCAAACATGCACTGGTTACCCCCAGACTTAATAACCCCCTCACTACCTGTCCCCTCTCAATTACTGCGACCCCCTTCCCGCTCTATCCTCAACCTCTCCCCCCTCCTCCGACACCTTTCCTTCCCCCGCTCAAACATGCACTGGTTACCCCCAGACTTAATAACCCCCTCACTACCTGTCCCCTCTCAATTACTGCGACCCCCTTCCCGCTCTATCCTCAACCTCTCCCCCTCCTCCGGCACCTTTCCTTCCCCCGCTCAAACATGCACTGGTTACCCCCAGACTTAATAACCCCTCACTACCTGTCCCCTCTCAATTACTGCGACCCCCTTCCCGCTTTATCCTCAACCTCTCCCCCTCCTCCGGCACCTTTCCTTCCCCCGCTCAAACATGCACTGGTTACCCCCAGACTTAATAACCCCCTCACTACCTGTCCCCTCTCAATTACTGCGACCCCCTTCCCGCTCTATCCTCAACCTCTCCCCCTCCTCCGGCACCTTTCCTTCCCCCGCTCAAACATGCACTGGTTACCCCCAGACTTAATAACCCCCTCACTACCTGTCCCCTCTCAATTACTGCGACCCCCTTCCCGCTCTATCCTCAACCTCTCCCCCTCCTCCGGCACCTTTCCTTCCCCCGCTCAAACATGCACTGGTTACCCCCAGACTTAATAACCCCCTCACTACCTGTCCCCTCTCAATTACTGCGACCCCCTTCCCGCTCTATCCTCAACCTCTCCCCCTCCTCCGGCACCTTTCCTTCCCCCGCTCAAACATGCACTGGTTACCCCCAGACTTAATAACCCCCTCACTACCTGTCCCCTCTCAATTACTGCAACCCCCTTCCCGCTCTATCCTCAACCTCTCCCCCTCCTCCGGCACCTTTCCTTCCCCCGCTCAAACATGCACTGGTTACCCCCAGACTTAATAACCCCCTCACTACCTGTCCCCTCTCAATTACTGCGACCCCCTTCCCGCTCTATCCTCAACCTCTCCCCCCTCCTCCGACACCTTTCCTTCCCCCGCTCAAACATGCACTGGTTACCCCCAGACTTAATAACCCCCTCACTACCTGTCCCCTCTCAATTACTGCGACCCCCTTCCCGCTCTATCCTCAACTCCCTAACCCACATCTTCACCCCCTCCTCCGACACCTTTCCTTCCCCCGCTCAAACATGCACTGGTTACCCCCAGACTTAATAACCCCCTCACTACCTGTCCCCTCTCAATTACTGCGACCCCCTTCCCGCTCTATCCTCAACCTCTCCCCCTCCTCCGGCACCTTTCCTTCCCCTGCTCAAACATGCACTGGTTACCCCCAGACTTAATAACCCCTCACTACCTGTCCCCTCTCAATTACTGCGACCCCCTTCCCGCTCTATCCTCAACCTCTCCCCCTCCTCCGGCACCTTTCCTTCCCCCGCTCAAACATGCACTGGTTACCCCCAGACTTAATAACCCCCTCACTACCTGTCCCCTCTCAATTACTGCGACCCCCTTCCCGCTCTATCCTCAACCTCTCCCCCTCCTCCGACACCTTTCCTTCCCCCGCTCAAACATGCACTGGTTACCCCCAGACTTAATAACCCCTCACTACCTGTCCCCTCTCAATTACTGCGACCCCCTTCCCGCTCTATCCTCAACCTCTCCCCCTCCTCCGACACCTTTCCTTCCCCCGCTCAAACATGCACTGGTTACCCCCAGACTTAATAACCCCCTCACTACCTGTCCCCTCTCAATTACTGCGACCCCCTTCCCGCTCTATCCTCAACTCCCTAACCCACAACCTCTCCCCCTCCTCCGGCACCTTTCCTTCCCCCGCTCAAACATGCACTGGTTACCCCCAGACTTAATAACCCCTCACTACCTGTCCCCTCTCAATTACTGCGACCCCCTTCCCGCTCTATCCTCAACCTCTCCCCCTCCTCCGGCACCTTTCCTTCCCCCGCTCAAACATGCACTGGTTACCCCCAGACTTAATAACCCCCTCACTACCTGTCCCCTCTCAATTACTGCGACCCCCTTCCCGCTCTATCCTCAACCTCTCCCCCTCCTCCGGCACCTTTCCTTCCCCCGCTCAAACATGCACTGGTTACCCCCAGACTTAATAACCCCCTCACTACCTGTCCCCTCTCAATTACTGCGACCCCCTTCCCGCTCTATCCTCAACCTCTCCCCCTCCTCCGGCACCTTTCCTTCCCCCGCTCAAACATGCACTGGTTACCCCCAGACTTAATAACCCCTCACTACCTGTCCCCTCTCAATTACTGCGACCCCCTTCCCGCTCTATCCTCAACCTCTCCCCCTCCTCCGACACCTTTCCTTCCCCCGCTCAAACATGCACTGGTTACCCCCAGACTTAATAACCCCTCACTACCTGTCCCCTCTCAATTACTGCGACCCCCTTCCCGCTCTATCCTCAACCTCTCCCCCTCCTCCGGCACCTTTCCTTCCCCCGCTCAAACATGCACTGGTTACCCCCAGACTTAATAACCCCCTCACTACCTGTCCCCTCTCAATTACTGCGACCCCCTTCCCGCTCTATCCTCAACCTCTCCCCCTCCTCCGGCACCTTTCCTTCCCCCGCTCAAACATGCACTGGTTACCCCCAGACTTAATAACCCCCTCACTACCTGTCCCCTCTCAATTACTGCGACCCCCTTCCCGCTCTATCCTCAACCTCTCCCCCTCCTCCGGCACCTTTCCTTCCCCCGCTCAAACATGCACTGGTTACCCTCAGACTTAATAACCCCCTCACTACCTGTCCCCTCTCAATTACTGCGACCCCCTTCCCGCTCTATCCTCAACCTCTCCCCCTCCTCCGGCACCTTTCCTTCCCCCGCTCAAACATGCACTGGTTACCCCCAGACTTAATAACCCCCTCACTACCTGTCCCCTCTCAATTACTGCGACCCCCTTCCCGCTCTATCCTCAACCTCTCCCCCTCCTCCGACACCTTTCCTTCCCCCGCTCAAACATGCACTGGTTACCCCCAGACTTAATAACCCCCTCACTACCTGTCCCCTCTCAATTACTGCGACCCCCTTCCCGCTCTATCCTCAACCTCTCCCCCTCCTCCGACACCTTTCCTTCCCCCGCTCAAACATGCACTGGTTACCCCCAGACTTAATAACCCCCTCACTACCTGTCCCCTCTCAATTACTGCGACCCCCTTCCCGCTCTATCCTCAACCTCTCCCCCTCCTCCGACACCTTTCCTTCCCCCGCTCAAACATGCACTGGTTACCCCCAGACTTAATAACCCCCTCACTACCTGTCCCCTCTCAATTACTGCAACCCCCTTCCCGCTCTATCCTCAACCTCTCCCCCTCCTCCGGCACCTTTCCTTCCCCCGCTCAAACATGCACTGGTTACCCCCAGACTTAATAACCCCCTCACTACCTGTCCCCTCTCAATTACTGCGACCCCCTTCCCGCTCTATCCTCAACCTCTCCCCCTCCTCCGGCACCTTTCCTTCCCCCGCTCAAACATGCACTGGTTACCCCCAGACTTAATAACCCCCTCACTACCTGTCCCCTCTCAATTACTGCGACCCCCTTCCCGCTCTATCCTCAACCTCTCCCCCTCCTCCGGCACCTTTCCTTCCCCCGCTCAAACATGCACTGGTTACCCCCAGACTTAATAACCCCCTCACTACCTGTCCCCTCTCAATTACTGCGACCCCCTTCCCGCTCTATCCTCAACCTCTCCCCCTCCTCCGGCACCTTTCCTTCCCCCGCTCAAACATGCACTGGTTACCCCCAGACTTAATAACCCCCTCACTACCTGGACCCTCTCAATTACTGCGACCCCCTTCCCGCTCTATCCTCAACCTCTCCCCCGGCACCTTTCCTTCCCCCGCTCAAACATGCACTGGTTACCCCCAGACTTAATAACCCCCTCACTACCTGTCCCCTCTCAATTACTGCGACCCCCTTCCCGCTCTATCCTCAACCTCTCCCCCTCCTCCGGCACCTTTCCTTCCCCCGCTCAAACATGCACTGGTTACCCCCAGACTTAATAACCCCCTCACTACCTGGACCCTCTCAATTACTGCGACCCCCTTCCCGCTCTATCCTCAACCTCTCCCCCGGCACCTTTCCTTCCCCCGCTCAAACATGCACTGGTTACCCCCAGACTTAATAACCCCCTCACTACCTGTCCCCTCTCAATTACTGCGACCCCCTTCCCGCTCTATCCTCAACCTCTCCCCCTCCTCCGGCACCTTTCCTTCCCCCGCTCAAACATGCACTGGTTACCCCCAGACTTAATAACCCCCTCACTACCTGTCCCCTCTCAATTACTGCAACCCCCTTCCCGCTCTATCCTCAACCTCTCCCCCTCCTCCGGCACCTTTCCTTCCCCCGCTCAAACATGCACTGGTTACCCCCAGACTTAATAACCCCCTCACTACCTGTCCCCTCTCAATTACTGCGACCCCCTTCCCGCTCTATCCTCAACCTCTCCCCCTCCTCCGACACCTTTCCTTCCCCCGCTCAAACATGCACTGGTTACCCCCAGACTTAATAACCCCCTCACTACCTGTCCCCTCTCAATTACTGCGACCCCCTTCCCGCTCTATCCTCAACCTCTCCCCCTCCTCCGACACCTTTCCTTCCCCCGCTCAAACATGCACTGGTTACCCCCAGACTTAATAACCCCCTCACTACCTGTCCCCTCTCAATTACTGCGACCCCCTTCCCGCTCTATCCTCAACCTCTCCCCCTCCTCCGACACCTTTCCTTCCCCCGCTCAAACATGCACTGGTTACCCCCAGACTTAATAACCCCCTCACTACCTGTCCCCTCTCAATTACTGCGACCCCCTTCCCGCTCTATCCTCAACCTCTCCCCCCTCCTCCGACACCTTTCCTTCCCCCGCTCAAACATGCACTGGTTACCCCCAGACTTAATAACCCCCTCACTACCTGTCCCCTCTCAATTACTGCGACCCCCTTCCCGCTCTATCCTCAACTCCCTAACCCACATCTTCACCCCCTCCTCCGACACCTTTCCTTCCCCCGCTCAAACATGCACTGGTTACCCCCAGACTTAATAACCCCCTCACTACCTGTCCCCTCTCAATTACTGCGACCCCCTTCCCGCTCTATCCTCAACCTCTCCCCCTCCTCCGGCACCTTTCCTTCCCCCGCTCAAACATGCACTGGTTACCCCCAGACTTAATAACCCCTCACTACCTGTCCCCTCTCAATTACTGCGACCCCCTTCCCGCTCTATCCTCAACCTCTCTCCCCTTCTCCGGCACCTTTCCTTCCCCCGCTCAAACATGCACTGGTTACCCCCAGACTTAATAACCCCCTCACTACCTGTCCCCTCTCAATTACTGCGACCCCCTTCCCGCTCTATCCTCAACCTCTCCCCCTCCTCCGGCACCTTTCCTTCCCCCGCTCAAACATGCACTGGTTACCCCCAGACTTAATAACCCCCTCACTACCTGTCCCCTCTCAATTACTGCGACCCCCTTCCCGCTCTATCCTCAACCTCTCCCCCCTCCTCCGGCACCTTTCCTTCCCCCGCTCAAACATGCACTGGTTACCCCCAGACTTAATAACCCCCTCACTACCTGTCCCCTCTCAATTACTGCGACCCCCTTCCCGCTCTATCCTCAACCTCTCCCCCTCCTCCGGCACCTTTCCTTCCCCCGCTCAAACATGCACTGGTTACCCCCAGACTTAATAACCCCCTCACTACCTGTCCCCTCTCAATTACTGCGACCCCCTTCCCGCTCTATCCTCAACCTCTCCCCCTCCTCCGGCACCTTTCCTTCCCCCGCTCAAACATGCACTGGTTACCCCCAGACTTAATAACCCCTTCACTACCTGTCCCCTCTCAATTACTGCGACCCCCTTCCCGCTCTATCCTCAACCTCTCCCCCTCCTCCGGCACCTTTCCTTCCCCCGCTCAAACATGCACTGGTTACCCCCATACTTAATAACCCCCTCACTACCTGTCCCCTCTCAATTACTGCGACCCCCTTCCCGCTCTATCCTCAACCTCTCCCCCTCCTCCGGCACCTTTCCTTCCCCCGCTCAAACATGCACTGGTTACCCCCAGACTTAATAACCCCCTCACTACCTGTCCCCTCTCAATTACTGCGACCCCCTTCCCGCTCTATCCTCAACCTCTCCCCCTCCTCCGGCACCTTTCCTTCCCCCGCTCAAACATGCACTGGTTACCCCCAGACTTAATAACCCCCTCACTACCTGTCCCCTCTCAATTACTGCGACCCCCTTCCCGCTCTATCCTCAACCTCTCCCCCTCCTCCGGCACCTTTCCTTCCCCCGCTCAAACATGCACTGGTTACCCCCAGACTTAATAACCCCTCACTACCTGTCCCCTCTCAATTACTGCGACCCCCTTCCCGCTCTATCCTCAACCTCTCCCCCTCCTCCGACACCTTTCCTTCCCCCGCTCAAACATGCACTGGTTACCCCCAGACTTAATAACCCCCTCACTACCTGTCCCCTCTCAATTACTGCGACCCCCTTCCCGCTCTATCCTCAACCTCTCCCCCTCCTCCGGCACCTTTCCTTCCCCCGCTCAAACATGCACTGGTTACCCCCAGACTTAATAACCCCCTCACTACCTGTCCCCTCTCAATTACTGCGACCCCCTTCCCGCTCTATCCTCAACCTCTCCCCCTCCTCCGGCACCTTTCCTTCCCCCGCTCAAACATGCACTGGTTACCCCCAGACTTAATAACCCCCTCACTACCTGTCCCCTCTCAATTACTGCGACCCCCTTCCCGCTCTATCCTCAACCTCTCCCCCTCCTCCGGCACCTTTCCTTCCCCCGCTCAAACATGCACTGGTTACCCCCAGACTTAATAACCCCCTCACTACCTGTCCCCTCTCAATTACTGCGACCCCCTTCCCGCTCTATCCTCAACCTCTCCCCCCTCCTCCGGCACCTTTCCTTCCCCCGCTCAAACATGCACTGGTTACCCCCAGACTTAATAACCCCTCACTACCTGTCCCCTCTCAATTACTGCGACCCCCTTCCCGCTCTATCCTCAACCTCTCCCCCTCCTCCGGCACCTTTCCTTCCCCCGCTCAAACATGCACTGGTTACCCCCAGACTTAATAACCCCCTCACTACCTGTCCCCTCTCAATTACTGCGACCCCCTTCCCGCTCTATCCTCAACCTCTCCCCCTCCTCCGGCACCTTTCCTTCCCCCGCTCAAACATGCACTGGTTACCCCCAGACTTAATAACCCCCTCACTACCTGTCCCCTCTCAATTACTGCGACCCCCTTCCCGCTCTATCCTCAACCTCTCCCCCTCCTCCGGCACCTTTCCTTCCCCCGCTCAAACATGCACTGGTTACCCCCAGACTTAATAACCCCCTCACTACCTGTCCCCTCTCAATTACTGCGACCCCCTTCCCGCTCTATCCTCAACCTCTCCCCCTCCTCCGGCACCTTTCCTTCCCCCGCTCAAACATGCACTGGTTACCCCCAGACTTAATAACCCCCTCACTACCTGTCCCCTCTCAATTACTGCGACCCCCTTCCCGCTCTATCCTCAACCTCTCCCCCTCCTCCGGCACCTTTCCTTCCCCCGCTCAAACATGCACTGGTTACCCCCAGACTTAATAACCCCTCACTACCTGTCCCCTCTCAATTACTGCGACCCCCTTCCCGCTCTATCCTCAACCTCTCCCCCTCCTCCGGCACCTTTCCTTCCCCCGCTCAAACATGCACTGGTTACCCCCAGACTTAATAACCCCCTCACTACCTGTCCCCTCTCAATTACTGCGACCCCCTTCCCGCTCTATCCTCAACCTCTCCCCCTCCTCCGACACCTTTCCTTCCCCCGCTCAAACATGCACTGGTTACCCCCAGACTTAATAACCCCTCACTACCTGTCCCCTCTCAATTACTGCGACCCCCTTCCCGCTCTATCCTCAACCTCTCCCCCTCCTCCGGCACCTTTCCTTCCCCCGCTCAAACATGCACTGGTTACCCCCAGACTTAATAACCCCCTCACTACCTGTCCCCTCTCAATTACTGCAACCCCCTTCCCGCTCTATCCTCAACCTCTCCCCCTCCTCCGGCACCTTTCCTTCCCCCGCTCAAACATGCACTGGTTACCCCCAGACTTAATAACCCCCTTACTACCTGTCCCCTCTCAATTACTGCGACCCCCTTCCCGCTCTATCCTCAACCTCTCCCCCTCCTCCGGCACCTTTCCTTCCCCCGCTCAAACATGCACTGGTTACCCCCAGACTTAATAACCCCCTCACTACCTGTCCCCTCTCAATTACTGCGACCCCCTTCCCGCTCTATCCTCAACCTCTCCCCCTCCTCCGGCACCTTTCCTTCCCCCGCTCAAACATGCACTGGTTACCCCCAGACTTAATAACCCCCTCACTACCTGTCCCCTCTCAATTACTGCGACCCCCTTCCCGCTCTATCCTCAACCTCTCCCCCTCCTCCGGCACCTTTCCTTCCCCCGCTCAAACATGCACTGGTTACCCCCAGACTTAATAACCCCCTCACTACCTGTCCCCTCTCAATTACTGCGACCCCCTTCCCGCTCTATCCTCAACCTCTCCCCCTCCTCCGGCACCTTTCCTTCCCCCGCTCAAACATGCACTGGTTACCCCCAGACTTAATAACCCCCTCACTACCTGTCCCCTCTCAATTACTGCGACCCCCTTCCCGCTCTATCCTCAACCTCTCCCCCTCCTCCGGCACCTTTCCTTCCCCCGCTCAAACATGCACTGGTTACCCCCAGACTTAATAACCCCCTCACTACCTGTCCCCTCTCAATTACTGCGACCCCCTTCCCGCTCTATCCTCAACCTCTCCCCCTCCTCCGGCACCTTTCCTTCCCCCGCTCAAACATGCACTGGTTACCCCCAGACTTAATAACCCCCTCACTACCTGTCCCCTCTCAATTACTGCGACCCCCTTCCCGCTCTATCCTCAACCTCTCCCCCTCCTCCGGCACCTTTCCTTCCCCCGCTCAAACATGCACTGGTTACCCCCAGACTTAATAACCCCTCACTACCTGTCCCCTCTCAATTACTGCGACCCCCCCTTCCCGCTCTATCCTCAACCTCTCCCCCTCCTCCGGCACCTTTCCTTCCCCCGCTCAAACATGCACTGGTTACCCCCAGACTTAATAACCCCCTCACTACCTGTCCCCTCTCAATTACTGCGACCCCCTTCCCGCTCTATCCTCAACCTCTCCCCCTCCTCCGGCACCTTTCCTTCCCCCGCTCAAACATGCACTGGTTACCCCCAGACTTAATAACCCCCTCACTACCTGTCCCCTCTCAATTACTGCGACCCCCTTCCCGCTCTATCCTCAACCTCTCCCCCTCCTCCGGCACCTTTCCTTCCCCCGCTCAAACATGCACTGGTTACCCCCAGACTTAATAACCCCCTCACTACCTGTCCCCTCTCAATTACTGCGACCCCCTTCCCGCTCTATCCTCAACCTCTCCCCCTCCTCCGGCACCTTTCCTTCCCCCGCTCAAACATGCACTGGTTACCCCCAGACTTAATAACCCCCTCACTACCTGTCCCCTCTCAATTACTGCGACCCCCTTCCCGCTCTATCCTCAACCTCTCCCCCTCCTCCGACACCTTTCCTTCCCCCGCTCAAACATGCACTGGTTACCCCCATACTTAATAACCCCCTCACTACCTGTCCCCTCTCAATTACTGCGACCCCCTTCCCGCTCTATCCTCAACCTCTCCCCCTCCTCCGGCACCTTTCCTTCCCCCGCTCAAACATGCACTGGTTACCCCCAGACTTAATAACCCCCTCACTACCTGTCCCCTCTCAATTACTGCGACCCCCTTCCCGCTCTATCCTCAACCTCTCCCCCCTCCTCCGGCACCTTTCCTTCCCCCGCTCAAACATGCACTGGTTACCCCCAGACTTAATAACCCCCTCACTACCTGTCCCCTCTCAATTACTGCGACCCCCTTCCCGCTCTATCCTCAACCTCTCCCCCTCCTCCGGCACCTTTCCTTCCCCCGCTCAAACATGCACTGGTTACCCCCAGACTTAATAACCCCCTCACTACCTGTCCCCTCTCAATTACTGCGACCCCCTTCCCGCTCTATCCTCAACCTCTCCCCCTCCTCCGGCACCTTTCCTTCCCCCGCTCAAACATGCACTGGTTACCCCCAGACTTAATAACCCCCTCACTACCTGTCCCCTCTCAATTACTGCGACCCCCTTCCCGCTCTATCCTCAACCTCTCCCCCTCCTCCGGCACCTTTCCTTCCCCCGCTCAAACATGCACTGGTTACCCCCAGACTTAATAACCCCCTCACTACCTGTCCCCTCTCAATTACTGCGACCCCCTTCCCGCTCTATCCTCAACCTCTCCCCCTCCTCCGGCACCTTTCCTTCCCCCGCTCAAACATGCACTGGTTACCCCCAGACTTAATAACCCCCTCACTACCTGTCCCCTCTCAATTACTGCGACCCCCTTCCCGCTCTATCCTCAACCTCTCCCCCTCCTCCGGCACCTTTCCTTCCCCCGCTCAAACATGCACTGGTTACCCCCAGACTTAATAACCCCCTCACTACCTGTCCCCTCTCAATTACTGCGACCCCCTTCCCGCTCTATCCTCAACTCCCTAACCCACATCTTCACCCCCTCCTCCGGCACCTTTCCTTCCCCCGCTCAAACATGCACTGGTTACCCCCAGACTTAATAACCCCTTCACTACCTGTCCCCTCTCAATTACTGCGACCCCCTTCCCGCTCTATCCTCAACCTCTCCCCCTCCTCCGGCACCTTTCCTTCCCCCGCTCAAACATGCACTGGTTACCCCCAGACTTAATAACCCCCTCACTACCTGTCCCCTCTCAATTACTGCGACCCCCTTCCCGCTCTATCCTCAACCTCTCCCCCTCCTCCGGCACCTTTCCTTCCCCCGCTCAAACATGCACTGGTTACCCCCAGACTTAATAACCCCTCACTACCTGTCCCCTCTCAATTACTGCGACCCCCTTCCCGCTCTATCCTCAACCTCTCCCCCTCCTCCGGCACCTTTCCTTCCCCCGCTCAAACATGCACTGGTTACCCCCAGACTTAATAACCCCCTCACTACCTGTCCCCTCTCAATTACTGCGACCCCCTTCCCGCTCTATCCTCAACCTCTCCCCCTCCTCCGGCACCTTTCCTTCCCCCGCTCAAACATGCACTGGTTACCCCCAGACTTAATAACCCCTCACTACCTGTCCCCTCTCAATTACTGCGACCCCCTTCCCGCTCTATCCTCAACCTCTCCCCCCTCCTCCGGCACCTTTCCTTCCCCCGCTCAAACATGCACTGGTTACCCCCAGACTTAATAACCCCCTCACTACCTGTCCCCTCTCAATTACTGCGACCCCCTTCCCGCTCTATCCTCAACCTCTCCCCCTCCTCCGGCACCTTTCCTTCCCCCGCTCAAACATGCACTGGTTACCCCCAGACTTAATAACCCCCTCACTACCTGTCCCCTCTCAATTACTGCGACCCCCTTCCCGCTCTATCCTCAACCTCTCCCCCCTCCTCCGGCACCTTTCCTTCCCCCGCTCAAACATGCACTGGTTACCCCCAGACTTAATAACCCCCTCACTACCTGTCCCCTCTCAATTACTGCGACCCCCTTCCCGCTCTATCCTCAACCTCTCCCCCTCCTCCGGCACCTTTCCTTCCCCCGCTCAAACATGCACTGGTTACCCCCAGACTTAATAACCCCCTCACTACCTGTCCCCTCTCAATTACTGCGACCCCCTTCCCGCTCTATCCTCAACCTCTCCCCCTCCTCCGGCACCTTTCCTTCCCCCGCTCAAACATGCACTGGTTACCCCCAGACTTAATAACCCCCTCACTACCTGTCCCCTCTCAATTACTGCGACCCCCTTCCCGCTCTATCCTCAACCTCTCCCCCTCCTCCGGCACCTTTCCTTCCCCCGCTCAAACATGCACTGGTTACCCCCAGACTTAATAACCCCCTCACTACCTGTCCCCTCTCAATTACTGCGACCCCCTTCCCGCTCTATCCTCAACCTCTCCCCCCTCCTCCGACACCTTTCCTTCCCCCGCTCAAACATGCACTGGTTACCCCCAGACTTAATAACCCCCTCACTACCTGGACCCTCTCAATTACTGCGACCCCCTTCCCGCTCTATCCTCAACCTCTCCCCCTCCTCCGACACCTTTCCTTCCCCCGCTCAAACATGCACTGGTTACCCCCAGACTTAATAACCCCCTCACTACCTGTCCCCTCTCAATTACTGCGACCCCCTTCCCGCTCTATCCTCAACCTCTCCCCCTCCTCCGGCACCTTTCCTTCCCCCGCTCAAACATGCACTGGTTACCCCCAGACTTAATAACCCCCTCACTACCTGTCCCCCCTCAATTACTGCGACCCCCTTCCCGCTCTATCCTCAACCTCTCCCCCTCCTCCGGCACCTTTCCTTCCCCCGCTCAAACATGCACTGGTTACCCCCAGACTTAATAACCCCCTCACTACCTGTCCCCTCTCAATTACTGCGACCCCCTTCCCGCTCTATCCTCAACCTCTCCCCCTCCTCCGGCACCTTTCCTTCCCCCGCTCAAACATGCACTGGTTACCCCCAGACTTAATAACCCCCTCACTACCTGTCCCCTCTCAATTACTGCGACCCCCTTCCCGCTCTATCCTCAACCTCTCCCCCTCCTCCGGCACCTTTCCTTCCCCCGCTCAAACATGCACTGGTTACCCCCAGACTTAATAACCCCCTCACTACCTGTCCCCTCTCAATTACTGCGACCCCCTTCCCGTTCTATCCTCAACCTCTCCCCCTCCTCCGACACCTTTCCTTCCCCCGCTCAAACATGCACTGGTTACCCCCAGACTTAATAACCCCCTCACTACCTGTCCCCTCTCAATTACTGCGACCCCCTTCCCGCTCTATCCTCAACCTCTCCCCCTCCTCCGACACCTTTCCTTCCCCCGCTCAAACATGCACTGGTTACCCCCAGACTTAATAACCCCCTCACTACCTGTCCCCTCTCAATTACTGCGACCCCCTTCCCGCTCTATCCTCAACCTCTCCCCCTCCTCCGGCACCTTTCCTTCCCCCGCTCAAACATGCACTGGTTACCCCCAGACTTAATAACCCCCTCACTACCTTTCCCCTCTCAATTACTGCGACCCCCCTTCCCGCTCTATCCTCAACCTCTCCCCCCTCCTCCGGCACCTTTCCTTCCCCCGCTCAAACATGCACTGGTTACCCTCAGACTTAATAACCCCCTCACTACCTGTCCCCTCTCAATTACTGCGACCCCCTTCCCGCTCTATCCTCAACCTCTCCCCCTCCTCCGGCACCTTTCCTTCCCCCGCTCAAACATGCACTGGTTACCCCCAGACTTAATAACCCCCTCACTACCTGTCCCCTCTCAATTACTGCGACCCCCTTCCCGCTCTATCCTCAACTCCCTAACCCACAACCTCTCCCCCTCCTCCGGCACCTTTCCTTCCCCCGCTCAAACATGCACTGGTTACCCCCAGACTTAATAACCCCCTCACTACCTGTCCCCTCTCAATTACTGCGACCCCCTTCCCGCTCTATCCTCAACTCCCTAACCCACAACCTCTCCCCCTCCTCCGACACCTTTCCTTCCCCCGCTCAAACATGCACTGGTTACCCCCAGACTTAATAACCCCCTCACTACCTGTCCCCTCTCAATTACTGCGACCCCCTTCCCGCTCTATCCTCAACCTCTCCCCCTCCTCCGGCACCTTTCCTTCCCCCGCTCAAACATGCACTGGTTACCCCCAGACTTAATAACCCCCTCACTACCTGTCCCCTCTCAATTACTGCGACCCCCTTCCCGCTCTATCCTCAACCTCTCCCCCTCCTCCGACACCTTTCCTTCCCCCGCTCAAACATGCACTGGTTACCCCCAGACTTAATAACCCCCTCACTACCTGTCCCCTCTCAATTACTGCGACCCCCTTCCCGCTCTATCCTCAACCTCTCCCCCCTCCTCCGGCACCTTTCCTTCCCCCGCTCAAACATGCACTGGTTACCCCCAGACTTAATAACCCCCTCACTACCTGTCCCCTCTCAATTACTGCGACCCCCTTCCCGCTCTATCCTCAACCTCTCCCCCTCCTCCGGCACCTTTCCTTCCCCCGCTCAAACATGCACTGGTTACCCCCATACTTAATAACCCCCTCACTACCTGTCCCCTCTCAATTACTGCGACCCCCTTCCCGCTCTATCCTCAACCTCTCCCCCTCCTCCGACACCTTTCCTTCCCCCGCTCAAACATGCACTGGTTACCCCCAGAATTAATAACCCCCTCACTACCTGTCCCCTCTCAATTACTGCGACCCCCTTCCCGCTCTATCCTCAACCTCTCCCCCTCCTCCGGCACCTTTCCTTCCCCCGCTCAAACATGCACTGGTTACCCCCAGACTTAATAACCCCTCACTACCTGTCCCCTCTCAATTACTGCGACCCCCTTCCCGCTCTATCCTCAACCTCTCCCCCCCTCCTCCGACACCTTTCCTTCCCCCGCTCAAACATGCACTGGTTACCCCCAGACTTAATAACCCCCTCACTACCTGTCCCCTCTCAATTACTGCGACCCCCTTCCCGCTCTATCCTCAACCTCTCCCCCTCCTCCGGCACCTTTCCTTCCCCCGCTCAAACATGCACTGGTTACCCCCAGACTTAATAACCCCCTCACTACCTGTCCCCTCTCAATTACTGCGACCCCCTTCCCGCTCTATCCTCAACCTCTCCCCCCTCCTCCGACACCTTTCCTTCCCCCGCTCAAACATGCACTGGTTACCCCCAGACTTAATAACCCCCTCACTACCTGTCCCCTCTCAATTACTGCGACCCCCTTCCCGCTCTATCCTCAACTCCCTAACCCACATCTTCACCCCCTCCTCCGACACCTTTCCTTCCCCCGCTCAAACATGCACTGGTTACCCCCAGACTTAATAACCCCTTCACTACCTGTCCCCTCTCAATTACTGCGACCCCCTTCCCGCTCTATCCTCAACCTCTCCCCCTCCTCCGGCACCTTTCCTTCCCCCGCTCAAACATGCACTGGTTACCCCCAGACTTAATAACCCCCTCACTACCTGTCCCCTCTCAATTACTGCGACCCCCTTCCCGCTCTATCCTCAACCTCTCCCCCTCCTCCGGCACCTTTCCTTCCCCCGCTCAAACATGCACTGGTTACCCCCAGACTTAATAAACCCCTCACTACCTGTCCCCTCTCAATTACTGCGACCCCCTTCCCGCTCTATCCTCAACTCCCTAACCCACATCTTCACCCCCTCCTCCGACACCTTTCCTTCCCCCGCTCAAACATGCACTGGTTACCCCCAGACTTAATAACCCCTTCACTACCTGTCCCCTCTCAATTACTGCGACCCCCTTCCCGCTCTATCCTCAACCTCTCCCCCTCCTCCGGCACCTTTCCTTCCCCCGCTCAAACATGCACTGGTTACCCCCAGACTTAATAACCCCCTCACTACCTGTCCCCTCTCAATTACTGCGACCCCCTTCCCGCTCTATCCTCAACCTCTCCCCCTCCTCCGGCACCTTTCCTTCCCCCGCTCAAACATGCACTGGTTACCCCCAGACTTAATAACCCCCTCACTACCTGTCCCCTCTCAATTACTGCGACCCCCTTCCCGCTCTATCCTCAACCTCTCCCCCTCCTCCGGCACCTTTCCTTCCCCCGCTCAAACATGCACTGGTTACCCCCAGACTTAATAACCCCCTCACTACCTGGACCCTCTCAATTACTGCGACCCCCTTCCCGCTCTATCCTCAACCTCTCCCCCTCCTCCGGCACCTTTCCTTCCCCCGCTCAAACATGCACTGGTTACCCCCAGACTTAATAACCCCCTCACTACCTGTCCCCTCTCAATTACTGCGACCCCCTTCCCGCTCTATCCTCAACCTCTCCCCCTCCTCCGGCACCTTTCCTTCCCCCGCTCAAACATGCACTGGTTACCCCCAGACTTAATAACCCCCTCACTACCTGTCCCCTCTCAATTACTGCGACCCCCTTCCCGCTCTATCCTCAACCTCTCCCCCCTTCTCCGGCACCTTTCCTTCCCCCGCTCAAACATGCACTGGTTACCCCCAGACTTAATAACCCCCTCACTACCTGTCCCCTCTCAATTACTGCGACCCCCTTCCCGCTCTATCCTCAACCTCTCCCCCTCCTCCGACACCTTTCCTTCCCCCGCTCAAACATGCACTGGTTACCCCCAGACTTAATAACCCCCTCACTACCTGTCCCCTCTCAATTACTGCGACCCCCTTCCCGCTCTATCCTCAACTCCCTAACCCACAACC
This sequence comes from Rana muscosa, assembly GCA_029206835.1. Lineage (NCBI taxonomy): Eukaryota > Metazoa > Chordata > Amphibia > Anura > Ranidae > Rana > Rana muscosa. Next base: position 101,590 of record JARGYO010005615.1, on the reverse strand, counting down.
TCTCCCCCTCCTCCGGCACCTTTCCTTCCCCCGCTCAAACATGCACTGGTTACCCCCAGACTTAATAACCCCCTCACTACCTGTCCCCTCTCAATTACTGCGACCCCCTTCCCGCTCTATCCTCAACCTCTCCCCCCTCCTCCGGCACCTTTCCTTCCCCCGCTCAAACATGCACTGGTTACCCCCAGACTTAATAAACCCCTCACTACCTGTCCCCTCTCAATTACTGCGACCCCCTTCCCGCTCTATCCTCAACCTCTCCCCCTCCTCCGGCACCTTTCCTTCCCCCGCTCAAACATGCACTGGTTACCCCCAGACTTAATAACCCCCTCACTACCTGTCCCCTCTCAATTACTGCGACCCCCTTCCCGCTCTATCCTCAACCTCTCCCCCTCCTCCGGCACCTTTCCTTCCCCCGCTCAAACATGCACTGGTTACCCCCAGACTTAATAACCCCCTCACTACCTGTCCCCTCTCAATTACTGCGACCCCCTTCCCGCTCTATCCTCAACCTCTCCCCCTCCTCCGGCACCTTTCCTTCCCCCGCTCAAACATGCACTGGTTACCCCCAGACTTAATAACCCCCTCACTACCTGTTCCCTCTCAATTACTGCGACCCCCTTCCCGCTCTATCCTCAACTCCCTAACCCACAACCTCTCCCCCTCCTCCGGCACCTTTCCTTCCCCCGCTCAAACATGCACTGGTTACCCCCAGACTTAATAACCCCCTCACTACCTGTCCCCTCTCAATTACTGCGACCCCCTTCCCGCTCTATCCTCAACCTCTCCCCCTCCTCCGGCACCTTTCCTTCCCCCGCTCAAACATGCACTGGTTACCCCCAGACTTAATAACCCCCTCACTACCTGTCCCCTCTCAATTACTGCGACCCCCTTCCCGCTCTATCCTCAACCTCTCCCCCTCCTCCGACACCTTTCCTTCCCCCGCTCAAACATGCACTGGTTACCCCCAGACTTAATAACCCCCTCACTACCTGTCCCCTCTCAATTACTGCGACCCCCTTCCCGCTCTATCCTCAACCTCTCCCCCCTCCTCCGGCACCTTTCCTTCCCCCGCTCAAACATGCACTGGTTACCCCCAGACTTAATAACCCCCTCACTACCTGTCCCCTCTCAATTACTGCGACCCCCTTCCCGCTCTATCCTCAACCTCTCCCCCTCCTCCGGCACCTTTCCTTCCCCCGCTCAAACATGCACTGGTTACCCCCAGACTTAATAACCCCCTCACTACCTGTCCCCTCTCAATTACTGCGACCCCCTTCCCGCTCTATCCTCAACCTCTCCCCCTCCTCCGGCACCTTTCCTTCCCCCGCTCAAACATGCACTGGTTACCCCCAGACTTAATAACCCCCTCACTACCTGTCCCCTCTCAATTACTGCGACCCCCTTCCCGCTCTATCCTCAACCTCTCCCCCTCCTCCGGCACCTTTCCTTCCCCCGCTCAAACATGCACTGGTTACCCCCAGACTTAATAACCCCCTCACTACCTGTCCCCTCTCAATTACTGCGACCCCCTTCCCGCTCTATCCTCAACCTCTCCCCCTCCTCCGACACCTTTCCTTCCCCCGCTCAAACATGCACTGGTTACCCCCAGACTTAATAACCCCCTCACTACCTGTCCCCTCTCAATTACTGCGACCCCCTTCCCGCTCTATCCTCAACCTCTCCCCCTCCTCCGGCACCTTTCCTTCCCCCGCTCAAACATGCACTGGTTACCCCCAGACTTAATAACCCCCTCACTACCTGGACCCTCTCAATTACTGCGACCCCCTTCCCGCTCTATCCTCAACCTCTCCCCCTCCTCCGGCACCTTTCCTTCCCCCGCTCAAACATGCACTGGTTACCCCCAGACTTAATAACCCCCTCACTACCTGTCCCCTCTCAATTACTGCGACCCCCTTCCCGCTCTATCCTCAACTCCCTAACCCACAACCTCTCCCCCTCCTCCGGCACCTTTCCTTCCCCCGCTCAAACATGCACTGGTTACCCCCAGACTTAATAACCCCCTCACTACCTGTCCCCTCTCAATTACTGCGACCCCCTTCCCGCTCTATCCTCAACTCCCTAACCCACATCTTCACCCCCTCCTCCGACACCTTTCCTTCCCCCGCTCAAACATGCACTGGTTACCCCCAGACTTAATAACCCCCTCACTACCTGTCCCCTCTCAATTACTGCGACCCCCCTTCCCGCTCTATCCTCAACCTCTCCCCCTCCTCCGGCACCTTTCCTTCCCCCGCTCAAACGTGCACTGGTTACCCCCAGACTTAATAACCCCTCACTACCTGTCCCCTCTCAATTACTGCGACCCCCTTCCCGCTCTATCCTCAACCTCTCCCCCTCCTCCGGCACCTTTCCTTCCCCCGCTCAAACATGCACTGGTTACCCCCAGACTTAATAACCCCTCACTACCTGTCCCCTCTCAATTACTGCGACCCCCTTCCCGCTCTATCCTCAACCTCTCCCCCTCCTCCGGCACCTTTCCTTCCCTCGCTCAAACATGCACTGGTTACCCCCAGACTTAATAACCCCCTCACTACCTGTCCCCTCTCAATTACTGCGACCCCCTTCCCGCTCTATCCTCAACCTCTCCCCCTCCTCCGGCACCTTTCCTTCCCCCGCTCAAACATGCACTGGTTACCCCCAGACTTAATAACCCCCTCACTACCTGTCCCCTCTCAATTACTGCGACCCCCCTTCCCGCTCTATCCTCAACCTCTCCCCCTCCTCCGGCACCTTTCCTTCCCCCGCTCAAACATGCACTGGTTACCCCCAGACTTAATAACCCCCTCACTACCTGTCCCCTCTCAATTACTGCGACCCCCTTCCCGCTCTATCCTCAACCTCTCCCCCTCCTCCGGCACCTTTCCTTCCCCCGCTCAAACATGCACTGGTTACCCCCAGACTTAATAACCCCCTCACTACCTGTCCCCTCTCAATTACTGCGACCCCCTTCCCGCTCTATCCTCAACCTCTCCCCCTCCTCCGGCACCTTTCCTTCCCCCGCTCAAACATGCACTGGTTACCCCCAGACTTAATAACCCCCTCACTACCTGTCCCCTCTCAATTACTGCGACCCCCCTTCCCGCTCTATCCTCAACCTCTCCCCCTCCTCCGGCACCTTTCCTTCCCCCGCTCAAACATGCACTGGTTACCCCCAGACTTAATAAACCCCTCACTAGACCCCACCTGCTGGAATAACTTAAGACCCATCTCCCTGCTCCCGTTTGTCTCCAAGCTCATCCAACGCCTTGTCCGTGACCGAATGAGTCTCTACCTCACGTCACGGACAACAACCTTCTCCACCCCCCTACAGTCCGGCTTCCACCCCACAACATTCTACTGACACTGCCCTCCTAAAACTCACCAATGACCTACTAACTGCTAAACCAATGGCCATTACTCCACACTCCTCTCCATACTCCCCTCCCCACACTCCCCTCTCCACACACTCCCCTCCCCACACTCCCCTCTCCACACACTCCCCTCTCCACACACTCCCCTCCCCACACTCCCCTCTCCACACACTCCCTCCCCACACTCCCCTCTCCACACTCCCCTCTCCACACACTCCCTCCCCACACTCCCCTCTCCACACACTCCCCTCTCCACACACTCCCCTCTCCACACACTCCCCTCCCCACACTCCCCTCTCCACACACTCCCTCCCCACACTCCCCTCTCCACACTCCCCTCTCCACACACTCCCTCCCCACACTCCCCTCTCCACACACTTCCTACCCACACTCCCCTCTCCACACACTTCCTACCCACACTCCCCTCTCCACACACTTCCTACCCACACTCCCCTCTCCACACACTCCCTCCCCACACTCCTCTCTCCATACTCCCCTCCACACTCCCCCCTCCCCACACTCTCCCCCCTCCCCACACTCTCCCCCCTCCCCACACTCTCCCCACACTCTCCCCCCTCCCCACACTCCCCTTCTCCACACTCCCCTTCTCCACACTCCCCCTCTCCACACTCTCCTCCCCCACACTCCACTCCCCTCCCCACACTCCCCTCCCCACACTCCCCTCCCCACACTCCCCTCCCCACACTCCCCTCCCCACACTCCCCCTCCATACCCTTCTCCACACTCCCCTTCTCCACACTCCCCTTCTCCACACTCCCCTTCTCCACACTCTCCCCTCCACACTCTCCCCTCCATACCCCTCTCCCCTCTCCACACCCCCTTCTCCACACTCCCCTTCTCCACACTCCCCTTCTCCACACTCCCCTTCTCCACACTCCCCTTCTCCACACTCCCCTTCTCCACACTCCCCTTCTCCACACTCCCCTTCTCCACACTCCCCTTCTCCACACTCTCCTCCCCACACTCTCCTCCCCACACTCTCCTCCCCACACCCCCCTCTCCACACTCCCCTCTCCACACTCCCCTTCTCCATACCCCTCCCCACACTCCCCTCCCCACACTCCCCTCCCCACACTCTCCTCCCCACACCCCCCTCTCCACACTCCCCTTCTCCACACTCCCCTCCCCACACTCCCTCTCCATACTCCCCTCCATACTCCCTCTCCACACTCCCCTCCCCACACTCCCCTCCCCACACTCCCTTCTCCACACTCCCTTCTCCACACTCCCCCCTCCACACTCACTCCTCCACACTCACTCCCCTCTCTCCACACTCCCCTCTCTCCACACTCCCCTCTCTCCACACTCCCCTCTCTCCACACTCCCCTCTCTCCACACTCCCCTCTCTCCACACTCCCCTCTCTCCACACTCCCCTCTCTCCACACTCCCCTCCCCATACTCCCTCTCCATACTCCCTCTCCATACTCCTAGACCTCTCTGCTGCCTTTGACACCGTCGACCACCTGCTCCCCCTCAGCAAATTACACTCCCTTGGCCTCCGTGATTCTGCTTTATCCTGGTTCTCCTCCTACCTATCTCAGCGCACTTTCAGTGTCACTTACAACTCCATCTCCTCCGTTCCTCTTCCTGTTGGGGTACCCCAAGGCTCCGTCCTTGGGCCCCTCCTATTCTCACTCTGTACCTCTTCCCTGGGCCAATGGATAACCTCCCATGGCTTCCAAAACCACCTCTATGCCAACAACACCCAGATCTGTCTCTCCACTCCTCAACTCACCCCCTCCATCTCCTCACGGATCTCAAACTTACTGAATGACATACAGTCAGGTCCATAAATATTGGGACATGGACACAATTCTAAACTTTTTTTGCTCTATACACCACCACAATGGATTTGAAAGGAACAAGATGTAACCTCACTAACCGATCTGTGACTGCTGCGCCTCTCTGCCAATCCCTTCACTAGCTTCCCCTCCCCCACCGTGTAAAATTCAAAATGCTAACCACAATATACAGAGCCATTCACAACATCACTCCCATCTACATCACCAACCTCATCTGCAGATATCACCCAAATCGTCCCCTCCGCTCCTCCCAGGACCTCCTGATCTCTAGTTCCCTTGTTACCTCCTCCCATGCTCGCCTTCAGGACTTCTCCAGAGCCTCTACCATCCTCTGGAACTCCCTGCCCCAGTATGTCCGATCAGCCCCTACCCTGTCCACCTTCAGGAGATCCCTGAAAACTAATTTATTCTGGGAAGCCGATCCCACACCCACCCAACAACTGTCCCCGAGCCACCCCATCAAATTCTCTGCAGCTATTACCTTTTGTACCACAACCCCCTCTCTTTAGAATGGAAGCTCTATGAGCCGGGCCCTCCTGTACCTTCTATATTGTACTGTACTGTACTGAACTGTAATTGTGTTATCCCCCCTATACATTGTAAAGCGCTGCTTAAACTGTTGGCACTATATAAATTGTGTATAATAATAATAATAATAATAATATATAGTGTGGAGACCTTCATTAACCCCTTCAGGGGGGAATTCGTTAATGATTCCCCCATCTACACATAGGAGGGGGATGGGGGAATCATCCCCGCTGCACTATTGTATTGTGACAATGGGGGGCGCTCCTCCGCTCTCAGAATACACAGATCAGTGATGAAGCTATTGGCTGCAGGCGCTGATCGAGTGACTTTTATCTGGCAGTGACCACACATGGATGGAAATGTGACCGATCCCTGCTGGACCAGCTGAATTTCCATGTATCTATGGTCACCTGAAGTCAGGGCACAAATCCCAGGTCACCATGGTGACTAGAAATGGCGTCCTGGCCCCTGGGCTCTTGTCAGCCCATTCTCACTGTTGGTCTGAATAATGTTTCTGCCTGAAACCCGGACACATTATTCAGACAGGAATGTGACTCGGAGCGGGGCCAGGCAGGAGGGTGGGGGAGGAGGCACCCGACCTGTGAAGTCAGGGGAGTACTGGGCAGGACAGCGGCATGAGAGGACTCATCTCACTGATCTCCCGCTGCCGATTTTTTTCCTTTCTGTGGCTGCATTACTGTCACCATCAGCTCCTGCTTCCACCCACAGCTGCCTGTGTCCCTGCAGAGCCCTCCGGCAGAACAGAGAGGAAGGAGCGGGACCGAATCTCCAACATGGTGCCGCCTTGGCACTGCCACAAAGATCCCCACAAGGTGCTGAGAAACAGGACTACAGAGTCCTTACAGGAGTAACCAGGACAAGCCTGCAAAGCAGCCTGCTAAGAAACCAGCCAGGGAGGGACATGCTGCTTTATGTACACAAGATGTCCTCTCCATCCACTCTGCTCTCACACACTGCTGGGGGAGATGTACAGGACATGCAGGAGGACACAGGGGGAGGGGGATTGTATTACTGTCCTATACTCTGCACCCCATGTGCTGTGTTCTGCACCCTTCTCCTGCACCCTGTGTTCTGCACCCTTCTCCTGCACCCTATGTCCTGTGTTCTGCACCCTGAACCCCATGTTCTGTACCCTTCTCGTGCACCCCATGTCCTGAGTTCTGCACCCTTGTCCTGCATCCTGAAGGTCCTGAGGTGACCTACACCCTTTTCTCATACCCTGTACCCCATGTGCTCCATTCTGCACCCTCTACCTTTCCCCTGCACCCCATGTCCTGCATTCTGCACCACATGCCATTTGCCCTTCTTCTACACATTGCTCCCCATGTCATGTGTTCTGCACCCTTCTCCTACATCCCACGTGCTGCAGTGACTTACACCCTTCTCTGGTACCCTGCACCCCATGTTCTGCACCCCATGTCCTGAAGTCTCGCAATGTACCCTTCCCCTGCATCCCATGTCCTCCATTCTGCACCCTTCTCCTGCATCCCATGTGCTGTGGTGACCTGCACCCTTCTCTGGTACCCTGCACCCCATGGGGGGAGAACCACTGGAGGAGTCAATAATGGAGAAAAATCTGGGGGTCCTAGTAGAAGACATAAAATTAAAAAATATATTGCGCCCAAATAAATGAAAAAGTGAAAATTGAATGATAAAAAATTATTAACATACACAAGTGACCTGCCCTGCCCTTTGAAAACGTTTGGAGTAAACAAAACTAGTCAGGGCGGTGCAACGCACTGACGTCACTACTACGTGACCCCGCTAGCACGGGCGAACGCCACTTTTATGCCGGCTATTTTAAATTATTGTTTTTTATCTTTTTTGTAACTGCTTACCTGTATACCTCTGCAACTGGGAATAAATTTACATTGAGGTATTACACTACTCGAGTCCCTCTCCTCTTTTTCATGTATCTTTATACAAACTTGGAGGTTCGTTTTTTCACCGTCTGGAGAGACTAATTGCAGCAGCTTCAGCGAATGAAGCACAGCGGACGCTAAGAATCAGTATTGGGACCTCAACCTATTGACATCTGGTGGATCCACTCCGGTACCCCCGCAGAGGGTGATATCTGCAGGCTCGTTAGACCTTGCCAGAGTGGAGGTCCATCATTTCTGGTAACGTACCCATCTTTAAGTACTCACTCATCGAGGTGGATGTGGCTCCTTTTTACTTCTGTGGATCTTCTGGGGCACTTCTCTTGCACCATCATCTTACGTTTTGAAACATCTTTCAGAGCTTCCCTTTCTCCAGTGTGAAGGAATTATTCCCTTTATATCTATATATGTGTTGGACTTCCTTCCCCTTCCATTTTGGTTGTTTGGAGCTACGCTATATAGACTCTCTTAAGCACTTTAACACATATGTATTTACTTTTATACTTTCATATATTTTTGTAATATCATTATTGTTTGGTGGTTATTAATTTTGAATGATTGCTTTGTTTTTGGTATTTAGTTTGTGTCACTTTGAACCATTTACCTCAAATAATTTACATTCACTTTTGTGGATGTAGTGGCGTCCTCAGGTGATTTGGTACCTTATGGTTTGTGTCACTTGTGTATGTTAATAATTTTTTATCATTCAATTTTCACTTTTTCATTTATTTGGGTGCGATATATTTTTTAATTTTATGCTGTTTTTGTATGGTTTCACATATTTATTTGTCGCAGCCATTGTGTGACTAGCACATATTTTTTTCAATATCCTTCCTCTCACATTAGCGCAATTAATACCCCGATATTTTATCCTAGTAGAAGACAGACTGAGCAATAGCATACAATGTCAAGCTGCAGCTACCAAAGCCAGCAGAATATTGGCATGCATAAAAAGGGGAATTTTCTCACGTCGTCTTAGAGGACGGCACCCTGAGAGATGACTGGTCCCACCTGACAGAAAACACAATTAAAGAAGAGGTCAAAAAACCCCGCTCCTCCCTGTGCTCCTCAGTTTTTTGATTGAGTTTCCCCACAGCAAAATGTTTTGTTGTTTTCTAATAGACCCGAAGCAGGGGGCCGGTGGTCTCCTCCGGGAGCCGGACTGCAGGCTTGTGAAGCCTTTGGGTCTGGTAGGGCTTGCCCTTCCTGGTGGGGGGTTTCCCCATCTTCCTCAGGGGGGGCAGCAGAGCTTGGAAGAGCCCCCCATGAGTGCGGAAGGACCCTGGGTACAATGGGGTACCCAGAACTTCAGGGACCATTGTTTCCTGCTTCCTCCCCCTTACTTGGCAGGTGTCCGTTTAGCGGGGGGAGCTGGCGGTCAGATTTCCCTTGGGGCATGCCGTTGCGGTGGGCCCCGACTCCTGGGCATCTGGGTCGTGCAGTGTGGCTTGCAGGGGAGAGGAGATGGCGCCGGCCAGTTCTCGAGCGCCATCTTGCCAGTGGCAGGAATGATGCAATTTCCTCCCTTGCACCGGAAATGACGCCACCGCGTGTCCCCAGGTTACTTTTGGGTCTTTGAGACTTTGGCAATATGGTGGCATCCTAGGACATCAGGAGCGGAGGTCTGGCCGTCAGTGGAGGCAGGCATCCACAGCCTGCTCTGGCCAGCATCAAGCACCACTCAGCAGGACAAGCTGCGGTGTAGAGATGGAGCGAGAGGAGGGGCCAGCAGCAGCAACAGCAGTGGAGGAGACCACAGGGGGTGGGTCTACCTAGCTGGTGGGGGTAATGAGGGGGGAGGGTCCCCCTAACGCTTACCCCTGTAGGGTACAGTAGCGGGTGATTTCTGTTTGAAGTAAGCGTGAAAATGTCTCTTTCAGGACGTTACTGCTCAGGTGGTCGCCAGCCATTCTAAGTCTAAGACCCCTTCCCATTCCAAGAGGTGTGGATACTGTAATGACAATTTGTCACAGGACCACACAAAACCCTACAAGTGTATCCACAAGTTAGCTGGGAAGGAGACCTCTCAGGTCATGAGGGACTTTCTCTCTGTACAGACGGAGATGTTAACGACCCTCAAGGCTTTCCAGGCAACCCTGAAACCCAGGGAACCCGAGCCCAACTCTAGTAGGACCCAGGCAGGGCAAGTTTCATCCTCACAGGAGGGCCCACCCACTAATAGACCAGAAACTCTGGATCCAGGTGGCAGTGACATCACAAGAGTGTACATCCGCCTATAACCAATAATGTCCTTGCAGAGTGAACATATCCCCTCCAGACGAACGTCTGTGCTAACACAGAGGGGCCCTTTCGCTGGCGGACATATCTCCACTCTGCAAACACCTCTCTCTAATCTTAGGAAGTTTTCCACTACCAGACGGGACTTAACCAGCGTCAGTCTGTCCCAGTCAGCTTTTTAGAGCAGGCTGCAGGAGTACTAACACTGGACGACACTATGACAATACATATTAAATACATCTTCATAAAATTTCCACAACATGGATCAGTCCCTGACAAGGCTGGACCAGAGTGTGGTCAGCACAGTCAGGTATCTGGAGCATCTAGGTTGGGTTATCAACCTAGGAAAACCGTACTTACGCCCAGTAAGAAGGCTGGAATACTTGGGTCTGGTCATAGACACAGCTCATAAGAAGGTGTTTTTACCTCAGTAAAAGGTCTGCGCTATAAGAGATCTGGTCCACGCGGTCAGGACAAGGGAGAGTCCTTCCATCCGCCTGTGCATGAGGTTGTTGGGGAAGATGGTAGCTTCATTCGAAGCAGTTCCCTATGCTCAGTTCCATTCAAGGTTTTCACAGAACGGTATCCTGTCTGCCTGGAGCGAGGAGATCCAGGATTTGGATTGCCCAATGCGTCTGACTCTAAGCGTACACCAGAGTCTCAATTGGTGGTTACTGACCAAGAACTTACAGAAGGGGAAAACCTTCACGCCGGTTATTTGGAAGTTAGTGATGACCGATACCAGTCTTTTGGGCTGGGGAGCAGTTCTGGAAGAGAATACGGTTCAGGGGATATGGTCAGAGTCCGAGAAGACCTTACCCATCAACATTCTAGAGATGTGGGCGGCACGCCTGGCCCTGAGGGCCTGGACGGGCAGGTTAAGGGGCTATCCAGTCAGTACTCAGTCCGACAATACCACAGCAGTGGCCTATATCAACCACTAGGGCGGCACCAAAAGTCATACTGCCCAGAGGGAGGTAAGCCATATTCTGGCTTGGGCAGAAGAGCATGTACCTTGATTTGATTTGATAGATTTGATACAGGATTTGTAATGCGCCCCTCATGGGAGCGCGTCTAGGCGCACATGTCTTTGGAGTGTGGGAGGAAACCGGAGTTCCCGGAGGAAACCCACGCAGACACAGGGAGAACATGCAAACTCCAGGCAGATGGTGTCATGGTCGGGATTCGAACCAGTGATCCTTTTGTTGCCAGGTGAAAGTGCTAACCACTACACCACTGTGCTGCCCGCCTGCAGTTTTTATCCCAGGTATGGAAAATTTGTCTCTGGTGTGTACACTCCGTTCCTCCGCACGTCACCTGATCACACAAGGGCTTACATTCACAGATTCCTGACAGATTTCTGTATGGTAAAGGTCAAAGTTCACTCTTCAGTTTAAGAGAGGTAGGACACACCCAATTATTTGGTTTGCACAGGAGCCTCATATAGAGGGCCCCTCAAATCTCCCTATCCAAATGTCCCTCCATCCAGAGTCAGAGAATCTTATGACATCACACTGACCTCACAGCTCCTCATCCCAATGTCCCTCCATCCAGAGTCAGAGAATCCTATGACATCACACTGAGCTCACAGCTCCTCCTCCTAATGTCCATCTATCTGGCTTTTTTTCTGATGCTCTTAGGATGTGGGCGGACCCTTGGCATCCTCACTAGCAAAGTGGGACTGTTGGTCCTGTGTTGTATGTAATGACATCAGAATACCTGCTACAAGCTTTTACCCTGCATAGTGTGGGGGTCCTGTGTGGGTAAATTATATCTCAGTGTGAAGTGGGGCTTTAATAAAATGTAAACCTGAATGGTGAGGAGGATTCTGGGAACATTGATTGATTTTGCTATTTGTGTTTAGATCTAGAGTTTTCCTCCTGTGAAGTCTGGAGATCACATGACCATCACATTGCCTCCACCTCCCTCCGTGATAGAATAGAGAAATACAAAGAAGATTCTAGAAGTCACCAGAGAGATGATGGAGGAGAGGTGAGCGGTGCCGGGAATTCTGGGACATTATCCAGTAACAGACAAGGGATGTGTCTGGATGGTGACTGTATCATTGTGTGTGTCAGGTTCCTATAAGGTGTCAGGATGTCACTGTCTATTTCTCCATGGAGGAGTGGGAGGATTTAGAAGGACACAAGGATCTCTACAAGGACATCATGATGGACAATCAGCCGCCCCTCACATCACCGGGTAAGAGGAGACTTTATTGTAAAGGAGAGAGCAGTACGGAGGCTCCACCTAGATCCCCCATCATCTGATAAACACATAGAAACAATGTATTCAGTCAGTGTGTGTGTTTCCTACAGATGAATCCAGTAATGGGAACCCACCAGAGAGATGTCCCCGTCCTCTGTATTCCCGGGATTCCACACAGGAAGGTCACACCATCCCCCACCATCATCAGGTAGATGAGTGGCAATTATTAGTAGTTCTGATTTATACACAACATGATTGTTACAATGAATGTTTTATTATATATCCAGAGTGGAAACCTCTGGGATGATAATATTGATGTTAAAGAAGAGTATAAAGAGGAGGATGAGGAGTATGGAGTGATGGAGGAGTTTTCAGAAGGACACAAGGATATGATGGAGCCACCTAATACCAGGAACCCACCAGAGAGATGTCCCCGTCCTCTGTATTCCCGGGATTCCACACAGGAAGGTCACACCATCCCTCCTTATTTAAAGGTTGGTGGGACGGAGCATCTAGAACATGAACTTGAGTAGGCAAAGGGATTTATTTATGTGATGTCACAATAATAATTCCTATTGTTTACAGATGATATTCTCTCTCATTTTCTTGATTTAGAGCGGAGATCCAATCGATATAGAATTTGAGGTTAAATCAGAAGAAGAAGAAGAGACGTATGTGAGGGATGATCAGCAGTCTATGGAGGAGGATGGAATAACGGGGACATTTATAGAGGAGGACACTCCTACAGAGATCAGCACAGGTGGGTCATTAACACTAAATACATTCCTCCACCCATACTGCTCACTGATTGGTCCAGAGTAGGGCGGGGACTGGGTGATAATCTTCCTTCTCTGTGCTGCAGACACAATTTATGTCTCTAGACTGGATTAATGGAAATTCTGGGGATCAGCTGGCAGCAAAAGGTTGATTTTCACCATAGATGTTGCTCTACCTCGGCACCTTGGGCATGTGCTTTGGGTCTTCTGCCTCATGCCCGGGTCTAGCATGATCTCTGACAGAACAATCCTCCCAGGATTACTTGTTCTGTTGTCTGCTGGCTGTGCAGGGTGGAGGGATATGTCTGTATAGTCTCAGACCCAAGTCACTGAGTGCAGTCTCAGGAGATGGGAGGCAGCGGTGTGGGACCTCTGCAACTTGTCTCATGTAAACATTTAATCTTCCACTGATTACTGAATACCGATATTATGAGTCCTGATCCTTACACTGTATAATTTATATTGTACATTACATACTCCTGACTAGGGATGAGCTTCGAGTTCGAGTCGAACTCATGTTAGACTCGAACATTGCCTGTTCGCATGTTCGCCGAACAGCGAACAATTTGGGGTGTTTGCGGCAAATTTGAAAAGCCGCGGAACACCCTGTAAAAGTCTATGGGAGAAATCTAAAGTGCTAATTATAAAGGCTAATATGCAAGTTATTGTCATAAAAAGTGTTTGGGGACCCGGGTCCTGCCCCAGGGGACATGTATCAATGCAAAAAAAAGGTTTTAAAAAATGGACGTTTTTTCGGGAGCAGTGATTTTAATAATGCTAAAAGTGAAACAATAAAAGTGAAATATTCCTTTAAATTTCATACCTGGGGGGTGTGTATGATATGCCTGTAAAGTCGCGCTTGTTTCCCTTGCTTAGAACTGTCCCTGCATAAAGTGTCATTTCTGAAATGAGGGAACACTAGTGTCATTTAAATGTTACAAAGAACATAACAGAATATGTAAAAAGGAAATCAAGGATGCAAAAATTCAAAATGAATGAGAGATTGCAAAAGATAGTAGGACAAACCCCCAAAAAATTCTTCAAATATATTAATAGTAAAAAGGTCAAGTCTGAGCATGTAGGCCCTTTACAAAATAATCTAGAGTGGGTGACTGGGGACAAAGAGAAGGCTAATTTATTAAATATATTCTTCAGCTCTGTGTATACAATAGAGCATGGGGGAGCTCATGTCCATAATGGGGGTGGTAGTGACACAGCCCCAAATCCACAATGGCTCAAAAGTGATATGGTCCAGAAATATTTAGATGGAATAAAGGTGGATAAAGCACCTGGACCAGATGGCATACACCCACGGATCCTAAAAGAATTGAGCTCTGTAATTTCAAAGCCATTGTATTTCATTTTTAGGGACTCATTAATGACGAGAATAGTACCACAGGATTGGCGCAGGGCCAATGTGGTGCCTATATTTAAAAAGGGAACAAAGTCTTTACCAAGTAACTATAGACCTGTTAGTTTAACTTCTATAGTTGGGAAGATACAGGAGAGATTAATAAAAGACACATATATGAGTTCTTGCTGGAAAAAAACTATTTAAGCAACAGACAGCATGGAGTCATGAAAGACAGAAGTTGTCAGACAAACCTGATTTCTTTTTATGAAGAGGTAAGTAAAACCTTGGACAGAGGGGTGGCTGTGGACGTGGTATACTTGGACAGAGGGGTGGCGGAGGACGTGGTATACTTGGACAGAGGGGTGGTGGTGGACGTGGTATACTTGGACAGAGGATGTGGCGGTGGACGTGGTATACTTGGACAGAGGGGTGGCGGTGGACGTGGTATACTTGGACAGAGGGGTGGCTGTGGACGTGGTATACTTGGACAGAGGGGTGGCTGTGGACGTGGTATACTTGGACAGAGGGGTGGCTGTGGACGTGGTATACTTGGACAGAGGGGTGGCTGTGGACGTGGTATACTTGGACAGAGGGGTGGCTGTGGACGTGGTATACTTGGATACAGTTCCCCACACACGGCTCATGTGTAAGGTAAAGTCTACAGGATGGAAATATCAGTTTGTAAATGGATGGAAAACTGGCTAAAAGACAGAATTCAGAGAGTCGTGGTTAATGATTCTTACTCTGAATGGTCCAAGGTTATCAGTGGTGTACCCCAAGGTTCAGTGCTGGGACACTTACTTTTTAATATCTTTATAAATGATATTGGGTCTGAGATGAAAAGTAACATTTCTGTCTTTGCAGATGACACAAAGCTATGCAGTGGAATAACGTCCTTACAAGATGTCTCCAATTTACAAGCCGACCTCAATGCTCTGTCTAATTGGGCGACTATGTGGCAGATGAGGTTTAATGTTGATAAATGTAAAGTTATGCACTTGGGGGCTAAGAATATGAATGCATCATACATACTAGGGGGAGTACAACTGGGGAGATCCGTAGTGAAGAAGGATCTGGGGGTTTTGGTAGATCATAAGCTCAATAATAACATGCAATGCCAAGCTGCGGTCTCCAAAGCGAGCAAAGTCCTTTCTTGTATAAGAGAGGTATGGTCTCCAGAGAGAGAGACATCATCTGTACAAATCATTAGTAAGACTTCATCTGGAATATGCAGTTCAGTTTTGGGCCCCAGTTCTCAAAAAGGATATCGGGGAACTGGAGAAAGTGCAGAGAAGGGCAACCAAACTGATAAGAGGCATGGAGGAGCTCAGCTATGAGGAAAGATTAGAGGAACTGAATTTATTCACTCTTGAGAAGAGGAGATTAAGGGGGGATATGATCAACATGTACAAATATATAAGGGGTCCATATAGTGAACTTGGTGTTGAGTTATTCACTTTACGGTCATCACAAAGGAAAAGGGGGCACTCTTTACGTCTAAAGGAAAAGAGATTTCACCTCCCAATACGGAAAGGTTTCTTCACAGTGAAGCCTCGTACACACGAACGAGTTTCTCGTTCAAAACCGACAAGAAAAGTGCCGCGAGAGCTTTATTGTCGAGAAAACCGTTCGTGTGTATGGTTTTACGACGAGAAAACTGCAGTGAATCTCGACAAGAAAAATAGAGAACCTGCTCTCTATTTTCTCGTCCGGATTCTCGATTTTCTCGTTGTGTTTCTCGTCGGCCTGTTTTGCGACGAGAAAATGGTTCGTGTGTATGCTTTTACGACTCTTCCAAAAGCGCGCATGCTCAGAATCAAGTATGAGACGGGAGCGCATCTTCTGGTAAAACAAGCCTTCGTAATGGAGATAGCACATTCGTCACGCTGTAAATTATTGCATCGTTTAAATGTTGTGCATTTAAATCTTCTTTAGAATGTTACAATAATGAAAACGAATGAACTTGTTTTGCTGCTGATATTCACACAGAGTTCTGACTAACTATTTTAAACCTTTTTCATGCTGCTCTTAAGAAGATTTAGGTGTATTATATCGTGCAAGATCTTCTGAATATTTTAATGTTTTATCATTTTTAAACAGATGGTAATTGTAATTTGTCAATGTTTTGATAGTGATCTCCCATTGTATATTTGAAATTTAGTTGTGTCAAGTTTACAGCCTATATTTTTTAAAGAACACCTTTAATGTTTTTTGTTGGTGTTATCTGTCCCTTTTTTTTTTGGGTCAAATGTATCTGCTTACTCCAAAGCTAAATAAATAATTTGGAGAAAAACACATAGTCAAGTATGAACTTAAACAAAAAAAACATTTATTCATGTTTTGAACAAAATAAATAGAAGGCAGCGAGAACCTGCTGCCATTTGTGCATCCATGGGACCCCAGAGCACACATCAACCCTGTGTGGACACTAAAATTGGGAGCTTGAGAAGCACAACAGTTCTGAACACAATCTGATGCTGGCCTCCCAGAGGTCAGGAACAGCAGCAGGTGATATATATGTCCCAAGTGTGTGGTACTACAACAGGCTGCCTTCTGTCCGACCACAATGAAGCAAGGCCATCACTTCCTCGTCTTCTTGGCAGCCTTCCCTGAAGCCTTCTCTGCAGCCTTCCTTCTGCGTGTGGCTGGAGGCTGGGCCACTGGAGGGGTACTCCTGTCAGGAGGAGGAGGAGAAGGGGGTGGCACAGAAGAAGAAGGTGGAGGTGGAGGTTGAGGAGAAGGGGGTGGGGCAGGAGGAGGAGGTTGAGGAGAAGGGGGTGGGGCAGAAGAAGAAGGTGGAGGTGGAGGAGGAGGTTGAGGTTGGGACAGTTGTGCGACCTCACATATGGCCGTATTGGGGGTAATTCTCTCCATCACCCCCTTGTTCAGCAAGGTGATGAGCAGGGGCTCGCATAGGAGGCGTTGCTTCATGCTCATCACCTTGAACTTGGCCTCAACTAGGCCAGCAATGGCCTCTTCAGGGGATGTTGGCTCCTGGAGGGTGGCATGTGCCTCTCTAATAAGGGCCATTGCTGCCTCACTAGTGGTCCTGTCCCTCCTGCTTCTTTTCGGAAGGCGGATGGGAGGCACCTGTGATCTAGTGTTTCTCCTCGTGCCGGCCACCTCCTGGCTGCCACTGGGCCCTGCCACCTCCTGGCTGATACTGGGCCCTGCCACCTCCTGGCTCACAGTGGGCCCTGCCACCTCCTCGCTGCCACTGGGCCCTGCCTGACAGTTTCCAGACCCTCCTCCTGGCTGATTTCATCCTGTGTATGAAAAAGGGACATAGTTTAATATTTTGGTTTATTATTTTCACACAAATTTGAGCTCATGAATGTAGCAATTTGAATGTAAATCAAGAAAAAATACAATTTTTTTTAGGACTACATCAGATTGACTATTTAGCACCCAATTTAGGGCAGACTAATGTCTCTAGATCTTGATTTCACTTTAGGAACCCAAAATAGTTTTGGATTTTCATCTTGACTTCTTTTTCCTGCATTAAGTTTATCCCAATACATTTTCATTAAATACTATACCTGGCTCCAGATGGCCAAATCAGCTTCTTCCAGGATGGCTGCCTCCTCTTGCTCCAGAGAAGGCTCAGGTTGGCTGCAGGGAAGTCTGGGGGGAAGAGTGGAGAGTGATGGCCTTGCCTCAGTGTGGTCATCCAGAAAGGACATCCTGTTATAGTACCACAAATTGGGGACATACACATCATCTGCTGCTGCTCCTGACCTCTGAGAAGCCAGGACCTTAGAGCGTTCAGTCCTGTATGTGCCTCTCAAGCTCCCAATTTTAGTGTCCACCTGTTTTGCTGTTGCTGTGGGCACCTTGGTATGCACAAATGGGAGCAGGCTCTCCAGCGCTGCTTTTCTTACCCCTTTTTTTCTATGTATGGGGTTTTTGGTTTCCCACAGAGCGGGCAGCTCCCTTACCCGGTCTATAAATTCCGCAAGGAATTCCTTGTCACTTATGAAGACATTCATTTTGGGTCTGCAAGCCAAACCAAAATAATAAAAAATAATGTGAGCCACACAGTCTAACCTCCTGAAAATCTTAGTCACCATATATATCCTCCAACATTCTCAAGACAGTATAGGCCAACAATTTCTCAAAGTCTCCAAATCACATACCTTTGTTCACACGTCCATCACTTGTACTCCTCTCTCCGCACACCGAACGTAGTATAGTCACATGTGTCTTTGCTATATATACACCACGCATGCGTAAAACTACGCACACGTCGCTCCGCACACGTCGCCCGCCCATGACGTTCGAAGTAACATCTTTTCCCCGCCCCTTCTCTTTCGGCGCGCAGACAGATATGGCGGATTCACAGCAGGTGTCAGCTAATTCCTCAAATAACGAGGAGGAGACAAGCCCGGAGACTGAGGAAACGTCACGACCAGGGAGGAGATTCAAGGCATCTAATATGTCTTACGCGGCGATGGCGGAGATGGTGGACATATTGCTAAAGTCGGATTATGACGCAAAGCATGGGCCGTATAGCAAACCTAATCGAAGGAAGGCCAAAATCATGAAGAAAGTCGTGAAGAGTCTGAAGAAGAATTTCGGGGTGAAACGATCAAATGAGCAGCTCAGAAAGAGGTGGTCTGACCTCAAACTGAGGGAGCCGAAACAGTTAAGGAGCATTAAGAGAATGCTAGAAAAAAGTAAGTATTTTTTGCCGATTTTTCATATTATTGTATTTCACAACTTGCATGTTGCTCCATGTTATTGCTTTTTTCTATTGTACTACCTTCAAAATGTCATAGTTTGAATTTGGTTTGGCACAGTAATCGTTCGTTACAGACACATCGTTCGGCCACTATCCTCGATTTTTAAAGATTTTAGAGGGTTAAAATAAATTACACATCTGCCTGTTTTTATTCAATTGTTGTTCTTACATTGTTGGCTAGATGATGTGTTTGTAAAGAGAAGGAAATGCAAGCTTTAATCAGTGTAAAGGAGAGGACACTCAGCAGCTGGTTCCACATCTGTACTTTTGAGCACTATAGTGTGGGCCACCAGAACCACATTTTTTGGGTGCCACACACAGGTGCATCAGTGATTTTTTGTGGTGCCTCCATGTATTAAAATTGTCAGCCAAAGGTGAATAATAATCAAATTTTTAGGAAAAAAGAATGTCTTCATGTCGAAAATCCGCCCAAACAGACACTTGTCCCCCACTTCCAAGCAATTTAGCCTGTTTTTATTTTTCAGTGAGAATTTCTGTGTGATAACTAGACCTTTTGTTTGATTCTCATAGGGGAGAGAAGACTGGGAGGAGAACATTCCAGGGAGCACAAGAAACCCACAGATTCTAAACAACCCCAACCTCACCAAGACCCACAACCTGAGGGTGTTGAGGAAGTTGAAGAGGTGGAGGAAGGAGAAGTGCAGGAAGGAGAAGTGGATGACGTGGTGGAACTGGTCACCACAACAGGTCAGTATCTGTCACCACAGCTTCAGGTAAGAGATGTAGGCCTGCAGAGTTATAATACCTTTTGTATTTTTTTATAGGGGATGTAAATGTTGTGGTGAAAGAAAGTACACGTTTCTCTGCTGACAGTGCCCTACGAATCATACAGCAAGTGATGGAATGTAGCACAGAACTGGACAGAATTAAGCAAAGAATTCATGTGATGGATCAAACCTTTAAAGACATCCTAGATGTTTTGGGGAGAAAAGAATAAGGCATCAAAACCCCCATTTTTGTTTGAGATTCTTCTTCCCCCTTTTTTTCTTGTTTAGACAATCAATCATGCCAAAATTTGAATATGCACACAGTGTGTCAACATGTGCCATCTGCCATCAGGGGATATCCATATACGTCTTATGGGGGTGCAACCCCTTCCTCGTTTCTCAAGTAGGTGAACTGAAGAAGGGGTTGCACCCCCAAAACACGTCCATTGATCACCCCCGATGGCAGATGGCACATGTTGACAATAGGGATCAGAAGTCTCAAATCCCTATTGGAAATGACTTAAAATTGTGTGCATATTCAAATTTTGGCTTGGCCAGGGGTGCCAAAACCCCATATTAGGACGGCCAGAAAGAGACATATTTTGGGTAATTGAATGTCTCATATTGCCCAGAGGTATCCAATGTTGTAGTTTGTTGAATGCAACTGATGGTTTTGTATTTTCTTATAAAAAAAAAGCCGGTTTGTGGCCAGCCAGAAAACAAAAAAAAAAAAAGAAATCTATTTACCATGTGTGTGAATGTGCACAGAGTAAAATGTTTGAACACAAACAAAGTGTAGCTTCTTTTTCAAATACGCTCTAACCTTATTTGTGTATATTTTTGAGGTTCATAGTGAAATGGTTGGTATTTACTAAAGGAAACTACGCTCTAACCTTATTTGTGTATATTTTTGAGGTTCATAGTGAAATGGTTGGTATTTACTAAAGGAAACTACGCTCTAACCTTATTTGTGTATATTTTTGAGGTTCATAGTGAAATGGTTGGTATTTACGAAAGGAAAATACACTTGGCACTACAAATGCACTAAGACAAACTAGGAGACAGGAAACAAAGTTACAAGATTAAATCAGATTTTTATTGATTTCTTTATGCACGAATCTTTACTCATGGCCTGGCATAGGAATTGCCCCCCTACCCGTGAAATATTGCATATATTTCTCCCGAACCTCACGGGCATTTTGGGGGGGGCAAGCCAGGACGGGAAGATTTGAGGCCCGGCAGGGTATTGCCATAGGTAAGTCCTGCCTCAGGCAATATTGAGGCCATATAATGACTGGATTTTCGGATCAGAAAATTATGGAGCACACAGCAGCATAAAACGACATAGTTTATCTTGTACTCCGCCAAGTGAATTGAAGTCATAAAAAGGCGGAACCGGCTGGCCATTATCCCAAAGGCATTTTCAACGACTCTTCGGGCCCTGGCCAGCCGGTAATTGAACACCCTCTTCTCTGGGGTCAGGGTCCTCTGGGGAAATGGCCTCATGAGGTGCGGTCCGAGTCCGAAGGCTTCATCAGCCAAAAAAACAAAGGGGAGTCCTTCAACATTCCCTGCATCCGATGGCAATGCAAGGTCGTCACTCTGGAGACGGAGGGCAAACTCCATCTGGATGAAGGATCCCCCATCGGACATCCGGCCATTCTTCCCCACATCCACATAGAGGAATTCATACCGTGCTGACACCACCGCCATCAGCACAATGCTATGAAACCCCTTGTAATTGAAGAAGTAGGACCCAGAACGGGGTGGCGGCACGATGCGGACGTGCTTCCCGTCTATGGCACCACCGCAGTTGGGGAAGTCCCACCGCGTGACAAACTCCGATGCCACAGTCTGCCATTCCTGTGGCGTGGAAGGAAGCTGAGGAGTCAAACAAGAAAAAAAAATATTCGTACTTTTGCACATAACATTGCAAGCAGATTATAATGAAATACATTCGAGCCCAACATCAATAAAAAACTCTGTTTAATGTGTTTTTACTAAGTATAATGGAAGGCTCAAGTATCATATTCATCACCCCCTCTGATGGTCCATTAGAACCAAATTTGTGGGGGGGGGGGGGCTAGATGTGTTTGGCCACAGGATAGCATTGCAGTGGCAGTGCGTCCAGAGTGGGCGCTGGAGCACTGCCCCCTCTCTCCTGCGCCTGTCACACAGAACAATACATAGGTTCATGCCTTGCATTAACCTATGTATTGTCAATGCCGCCCACTATTCAGGTGGATGGCCCCCTGTTGAGCGACAGCCATATGAATAACTGCAGCATTTTTGGGGTGAAAATTGACTATCAGAGACAGGGGGCAAATAGGCTTGGCGATTACAGCCTGAGGGATGTAATTGGCTTCCTAAAAGTTAAAAAGGGGACGCGGGGGGGGGCATTCCTTGGGTAAACACTGACAGGCTCCTCTGCCAATCATGTTCACCAAGTCTGTTTAATGATAACTTGATTGGTTGATGCAACATCGAGGGCAGGAGAAGACATCAAGGACAGAAGAAGGATGGCGCTGACCAGAAGAAGGTAAGTGCAGGGCTGGGGGGAAACTGGCTGCATTGGAGGGGGCAAAATGGCTGCATTGGAGGGGGCAAACTGGCTGCATTGGAAGGGGCAACTGGTGGCGTTTAATAGGCACAGTCGCAAAAAAGGAGGAAGTTTAGTTCAAAAATTTGGGGGTGGACCCCCAAACATTTGGAGCAGCAGTCGCCACTGATGGAGAGGTTAGTGAAGGGAAATATGCATGGAGGAGAAAAAAGGGGCATTTTAAAGCTTCCAGCATGCATGGGGACAAAGGGGACATTCTCAGCATATTACAATCATGGTAATTAGGGAAGGATGAAAGAAATACAATACATTAGCATACAGGAAATACATAAAATGTGATGTTAATGGAGAAAACTTACCCTAATATCGTCCTCCTGCAGGACTTGTATAATGGCAGAACAGGTGTCTGGGATTATGAGGCCCAGAGCCTGGGGGGAGATGCCTGTCGTGAACTTCAAGTCCTGAAGACTTCTCCCTGTCGCCAGGTAGCGTAACGTGGCGATGAGCCTCTGCTCAGCACTGATGGCTTCCCGCATAACGGTGTCCTGCCTGGTAATATAGGGGGACACCAAAGCCAACAGTTCCTGAAAAACGGGGTCAGACATCCTCAGAAAATTCCTGTAGTCCTCAGGATTATTCTCGACGATCTCCCGCAGCAGAGGCATATGGCAGAATTGGTCCCGCTGGAGCAACCAATTCTTGGTCCATGAACTCCTCCTCACCCCCTTCATGGACTGGTCTTGGTCCAAAACAAGCAGACCAACACCAAGCGCACGCACAGCACGAACTCGACGACGAGAACGTCCAGGCGACATGGCTAGGAAACGGTCGTCTTATCAGAACGCTCTTTAGAACAGCAAGGCCTATGAATAACGAACTGAAATTCAGAAACGAATGGGCAAGAACGCACTGTAAAACAGATACGACCTGCCTACACGCCCTGAAAGACAAGATACGAACCCACAAGCACAAACTGAACCGCAGAAAACGATCTGAAAGCACGAAGACTGAAAAGTGCGAATCGTCTCTTCCCAAACTTTTACTTCACACGCGGTAACACGAGATCAGCAAAAGCAGCCCAAGGGGTGGCGCCAGGGAAAACGATCTTCCCCTTTATACTGCCATCGTACGTGCTGGACGTGACCGCGCTGAACAACGACGAGATTTGGAATTGTCAGTGTGTACGCATGGAAAGCTTGACGAGAAACTCGTCAAGGTTAACAAGAATCTCGTCGAAAAAAACAACGTGTTTTTAACGACGAGAAACTCGTTCGTGTGTACGAGGCTTCAGAGCTGTGAAAATGTGGAATAGACTCCCTGCAGAGGTGGTTCTGGCCAGCTCAGTAGATTGCTTTAAGAAGGGCCTGGATACTTTCCTAAATGTACAGAATATAACTGGGGGATATTTATAGGTAAAGTTGATCCGGGGAAAATCCGATTGCCTCTCGGGAAGGAATTTTTTCCCCTGCTGTAACAAATTGGATCATGCTCTGCTGGGGTTTTTTGCCTTCCTCTGGATCAACTGTGGGTATAGAATTGGATATATGGGATTGTACGATATATTTTTTTTTTTTTTATGGTTGAACTGGATGGACTTGTGTCTTTTTTCAACCTGACTAACTATGTAACTATGAAGGAAAAAAAGTCATTTAAAACTCACTCGCGGCTATAATGAATTGTTGGCTCCCGGCAATACATAGAAAAGTCATTGATAAAAAAAAAAAAATGCGTGGGGGTCCCCCCAAATTCAATTACCAGGCCCTTCAGGTCTGGAATGGATATTAAGGGGAACCCTGCCGCAAATGAAAAAAAAATGTGTGGGGTTCCCCCCAAATATCCATACCAGGCCCTTCAGGTCTGATATGGATTTTAAGGGGAACTCCACCCCAAATTAAAAAAAAATGGCGTGGAGTTCAGCCAAGACGTAGGCGGGGTCTGAGATACAAGGGCGCCCCCTCGTACCTCAGACCCCGCCTACGTCATTGGCTGAGCGGACCTGATGGGGAACTTCCTCTGCAGTATAGGTCCGCTCAGCCAATGACGTTTCGAGTGGAGACTGCAGCGCTGGATATCGGATCGCCGTGGGACATTGGATTACATCGCTGGAATGTGTTTTTATTTTTTTATTTTTAATAAACGACTTTTCCAAGGTGTCTGTGTGTTTTTTTTACAATTTATTACACTTTCTTGGTGAAATGGTAGGGGTACAATGTACCCCTTACCAATTCACATAGGGGGGGGGGCGGGATCTGGGGGTCCCCTTTGTTAAAGGGGTCTTCCAGATTCCGATAAGCCTCCTGTCTGCAGACCCCCACAACCACCGGGCAAGGGTTGTGGAGATGAGGCCCTTGTCCCCATCAACATGGGGACATCCTCCCCATGTTGAGGGCATGTGGCCTGGTACGGTTCAGGAAGGAGGGGGGCCGCTCTCTCGTCCACCCCTCTTTTCCTGCGGCCTGCCAGGTTGCTTGCTCGGATAAAGGGTATGGATTTTTTGGGAAAACTCCACGCCATTTTTTAAAAAAATTTGCGGCAGGGTTCCCCTTAATATCCATACCAGACCTGAAGGGCCTGGTAATTGAATTTGGGGGGACCCCCACGCATTTTTTTATTTATTTTTTATCAATTACTTTTCTCTTTATTTCCGGGAGCTGACAATTCATTATAGCCGCGAGTGAGTTTTAAATGACTTTTTTTCCTTCAGAAATTACATTTTGTGCAGGGACAGTTCTAAACACGGGAAACAAGCGCTGCTTTACAGGCATACTATACACACCCCCAAGGTACGAAATTTAAAGGAAAATTTCACTTTTATTGTTTCACTTTAAGCATTAAAATCACTGCTTCCGAAAAAAACTTGAGTTTTTAAAACTTATTTTTGCATTGATACATGTCCCCTGGGGCAGGACCCGGGTCCCCAAACACTTTTTAGGACAATAACTTGCATATTAGACTTTATAATTAGCACTTTAGATTTCGAACATTCGAGTCCATTGTATTTAATAGGGTTCTAAAGTTCACGCGAACTTTAGGTCTGTTCGCAGGTTCTGGTGCGAACCGAACAGAGGGGTGTTTGGCTCATCCCTACTCCTGACCCCTGCACTATATACTTTGTTGTACATTACATACTCCTGACCCCTGCACTATATACTCTATGTTATACATTACATACTCCTGACCCCTGCACTATATACTCTATGTTGTACATTACATCATTCTGATACTATATAGTCCTATCTGTTGTATCTTATACAATATGTTGTACATTACATAGTCCTGACTTCTGCTCTCTCCCCTCTACCCACTACTATATATACACATGATATGTATTCTCTTTTGTTACACCCATTTCCTACCAGCTGGACATTTTATATCTGATGATGTGATTGGAGAACAGACTTTTACATGTTGATAATAATGTGATAACATCCTCAAACTTTGGAAGCTTAAACAGAAAGTGATAATGGGGGAGGAGTCAATAACCCAATGATGGTGGTCCTTATGATCAGTCCAGTCTTCGTCTTGGTTGTTCTCCCCACATCCTCACTCTCTGACCTCCGGTGGGGCTCAGCCCTGCTGTTATTCATGACTGAATCATGGACTAAATAAGGAAGCGCAGGACTTCTTGTGTTGGGAAGATGGCAATGAGTGATAGAGGGGGAGGGGACACTCGTCCTATAATCCCCTCATCACTGTCACTCCTATAAAAGACAGTTCTCGTTGTTTCCTCACTCTCTGACTAAGGTCCATGAATAAAGAAAAGATCTGGTAGGAGATCATAGGACCCATTTACTAGTTACCTTGAGGGGGGAATTGTAAGATCCTCAGAGACAAAGCTGCCTGAACCAATCAGCTCATGTCTAGTAATAATCTTTGTATTTCTATTTTAGTAGATGGACCGGAGATGAGGAAAACCTCAGAGGATTGTCTCACTTTGTCTCCAGACTGTAAAGTAGAAGATGAGGACATCACACAGTATAGTCCAGGAGAAAACCCGACTACCTCAAATGTCCATCCGCCACCACACAGTGTAGATGGACCATCGTATTCCTCTTATCCTGAGGAACCTCAGACTGTGCGGGACGGTGCCGGACCATCGTATTCCTCTTATCCTGAGGAACCTCAGACTGTGCGGGACGGTGCCGGACCATCGTATTCCTCTTATCCTGAGGAACCTCAGACTGTGCGGGACGGTGCCGGACCATCGTATTCCTCTTATCCTGAGGAACCTCAGACTGTGTGGGACGGTGCCGGACCATCGTATTCCTCTTATCCTGAGGAACCTCAGACTGTGCGGGACGGTGCCGGACCATCGTATTCCTCTCATCCTGAGGAACCTCAGACTGTGCGGGACGGTGCCGGACCATCTTATTCCTCTCATCCTGAGGAACCTCAGACTGTGCGGGACGGTGCCGGACCATCGTATTCCTCTTATCCTGAGGAACCTCAGACTGTGCGGGACGGTGCCGGACCATCGTATTCCTCTTATCCTGAGGAACCTCAGACTGTGCGGGACGGTGCCGGACCATCGTATTCCTCTTATCCCGAGGAACCTCAGACTGTGCGGGACGGTGCCGGACCATCGTATTCCTCTTATCCCGAGGAACCTCAGACTGTGCGGGACGGTGCCGGACCATCGTATTCCTCTTATCCTGAGGAACCTCAGACTGTGCGGGACGGTGCCGGACCATCGTATTCCTCTTATCCTGAGGAACCTCAGACTGTGCGGGACGGTGCCGGACCATCGTATTCCTCTTATCCTGAGGAACCTCAGACTGTGCGGGACGGTGCCGGACCATCGTATTCCTCTAATCCTGAGGAACCTCAGACTGTGCGGGATGGTGCCGAACCATCGTATTCCTCTTATCCTGAGGAACCACAGACTGTGCGGGACGGTGCCGGACCATCGTATTCCTCTTATCCTGAGGAACCTCAGACTGTGCGGGACGGTGCCGGACCATCGTATTCCTCTTATCCCGAGGAACCTCAGACTGTGCAGGGCGGTGCCGGACCATCGTATTCCTCTTATCCTGAGGAACCTCAGACTGTGCGGGACGGTGCCGGACCATCGTATTCCTCTTATCCCGAGGAACCTCAGACTGTGCGGGACGGTGCCGGACCATCGTATTCCTCTTATCCCGAGGAACCTCAGACTGTGCGGGACGGTGCCGGACCATCGTATTCCTCTTATCCTGAGGAACCTCAGACTGTGCGGGACGGTGCGGGACCATCGTATTCCTCTTATCCCGAGGAACCTCAGACTGTGCGGGACGGTGCCGGACCATCGTATTCCTCTTATCCTGAGGAACCTCAGACTGTGCGGGATGGTGCCGGACCATCGTATTCCTCTTATCCTGAGGAACCTCAGACTGTGCGGGACGGTGCCGGACAATCGTATTCCTCTTATTCTGAGGAACCTCAGACTGTGCGGGACGGTGCCGGACCATCGTATTCCTCTTATCCCGAGGAGCCTCAGACTGTGCGGGACGGTGCCGGACCATCGTATTCCTCTTATCCCGAGGAACCTCAGACTGTGCGGGACGGTGCCGGACCATCGTATTCCTCTTATCCCGAGGAACCTCAAACTGTGCGGGACGGTGCCGGACCATCGTATTCCTCTTATCCTGAGGAACCTCAGACTGTGCGGGACGGTGCCGGACCATCGTATTCCTCTTATCCCGAGGAACCTCAGACTGTGCGGGACGGTGCCGGACCATCGTATTCCTCTTATCCCGAGGAGCCTCAGACTGTGCGGGACGGTGCCAGACCATCGTATTCCTCTTATCCCGAGGAACCTCAGACTGTGCGGGACGGTGCCGGACCATCGTATTCCTCTTATCCCGAGGAACCTCAGACTGTGCGGGACGGTGCTGGACCATCGTATTCCTCTTATCCCGAGGAACCTCAGACTGTGCAGGGCGGTGCCGGACCATCGTATTCCTCTTATCCTGAGGAACCTCAGACTGTGCGGGACGGTGCCGGACCATCGTATTCCTCTTATCCTGAGGAACCTCAGACTGTGAGGGACGGTGCCGGACCATTGTATTCCTCTTATCCCGAGGAACCTCAGACTGTGCGGGACGGTGCCGGCCCATCGTATTCCTCTTATCCTGAGGAACCTCAGACTGTGCGGGACAGTGCCGTCCTTCCAACAGAGAAGAGATTTTCCTGTCCTGAGTGTGGGAAGTGTTTCTGTTTAAAATATCATCTTAATGTGCATATAAGATTTCACACGGGGGAGAAGCCATATTCCTGTCCTGAGTGCGGGAAATTTTTTATACAAAAATCAGATGTTGTCAAACATCAGAGATCTCACACTGGGGAGAAGCCGTATTCCTGTCCTGAGTGCGGGAAATGTTTTTCAGTGAAGTCCAGTCTTTACACACATCAGAGATCTCACACGGGGGAGAAGCCACATTCCTGTCCTGAGTGTGGGAAATTTTTTTCACAGAAGTCCCATCTTTCCAAACATCAGAGAGCTCACACAGGGAAGAAGCCACTTTGCTGTCATGAGTGCGGGAAATGTTTTTCAGAGAAGTCCCATCTTTCCAAACATCAGAGAGCTCACACAGGGGAGAAGCCATTTTCTTGTCCTGAGTGTGGAAAATGTTTTTCACAGAAGTCCAATCTTTACATACATCAGAGATCTCACACAGGGGAGAACAAATATTCCTGTCCTGAGTGTGGGAAAGGTTTTTCGCAGAAGTCCAATCTTAACAGACATCAAAGATCTCACACAGGGGTGAAGCCGTATTCCTGTCCTGAGTGCGGGAAATGTTTTTCACAGAAGTCCACTCTTTACAAACATCAGAGATCTCATACAGGGGAGAAGCCGTATTCCTGTCCTGAGTGCGGGAAATGTTTTTCACAGAAGTCCACTCTTTACAAACATCAGAGATCTCACACGGGAGAGAAGCCGTATTCCTGTACTGAGTGCGGGAAATGTTTTTCAGTGAAGTCCAGTCTTTCCAAACATCAGAGATCTCACACGGGGGAGAAGCCGTATGCCTGTCCTGAGTGCGGGAAATGTTTTTCAGATAAGTCCAGTCTTTACACACATCAGAGATCTCACACGGGAGAGAAGCCGTATTCCTGTCCTGAGTGCAGGAAATGTTTTTCAGATAAGTCCAGTCTTTCCAAACATCAGAGATCTCACACGGGGGAGAAGCTGTAAAACTGCCCTGAGTGTGGGAAATGTTATTCCTGTAAGTCCTATCTTTACACACATCAAAGATCTCACACGGAGGAGAAGCCACTTTCCTGTCCTGAGTGAGGGAATTGTTCCTCACTGAAATCCTGTCTTCCTGTACATCAGGGACCCCACACAACCCTCGAGGTGTATTAGTGAGTGTGGGAAATGTCTTGTATATGAATGTTGCTCTCATGTGGGGAAGAAGCACACCCTGATATACACCTCAGATATACTCCATGGCTGATCTTCATCATGTAAGAAACGGTTCATAAGGAGATCAGAGATCACCAAAGACATGAATAAAGTGTTGTACCGTGTTGGCTATTGAAAGCAGTAGAAAAAAAATGGAGTCATTACCTCTCATTGGCTGAGTACGTTTTGGGGTGTAAGATTTCGGGGGGTGTGGCTTGGCGGGCAGCGTGGATGGACGCTGAGTAGAGGAGCTCCGGCTATCTGGGAAGACAAGGAGACAAAATACTCGAGCTGTGGACGACTATGTCCACGCAGATCAAAAGGGCGTCACACTACAGATCACTGCACTCGATGGGTACCCCGAAAAACAAAATCTCGCTAATCTGAGTAAATATCGCTACAGCGGCGGAGGCAGAGGACCCAAGATGGCGCCGACTCACAGGACGGACGGAAGGAACGACATGGAGGATGATGAAATATCCCTGCCTGCCTCGGAGGACTCAATGCGAGGTAACACACCAAATGACCACCCTCTGACATATGCCAGCATGACAGAAATAGCGGCAGACATAAAGAACTCGTTCTCCATAGCTATAACTGACATTAAGACTGAACTGCTATGGATGTCAGAACAAATGGCGGTTAATGAGAGGGCAGGGAAAAAGAAGAGACAGAGCGTTATTAAGGCTGGATGATATGACATCCACTCACTCCCAACACATGATCGACATGAATCGGCAGATCGAAGACCTTGATAACAGGGGAAGGAGACACAATATTAGAGTGAGAGGCATCCCAGAGTCTGTGACGCCAGATCAAATTAGACCTGCACTCTCCTCCATTTTTAATGGCCTGATGGATAGGCCTGAGGCCTCGCCGATCGAGTACGATAGAGCCCACAGAGCTCTCAGACCCAGAGCCCCTGACAATAATCCGCCCAGAGACATTATCTGCTGCCTCCCCAATTTCAGCTTAAAGGAAGAAATCATGCATAAGGCCAGATTGAACGATCAAGTTTTTTCCTTATTAAGCATTAATCATTGATTATGCTTGTAATACATCTAGTATGCTACCCTACACAACTCTTCCCATCCAGTGGAGCCCTTGATTCATCGGAATCCATTTCTTCCACCTCTACTGTCTATTTTATTCTTAATAGTGCCAGCTCCTACAGGATTCCCAACAGCACATTACCTTGTTCTAATGTTAGTTTACACCACTAGAGGAAGCTCCTGTATTATAAATGTACTACGAGATATGAATCAACCAAACTTCACACATTGAAGCATTTGACTCAGGATTTGCTAGACAGCTATTCGCAGATGAGACTTTTTTATACCCTCACACTTCAAGCAATTGGATCCCTCATGGAACCATTGTAGCGACACCTGATATATTTTCTCATCTGCCGTCTGTCAAACAGACGGTATTGAAATCTCACATGAATAATTGCTCCCAGGCGCTTAGTATAAGGGGTCAACTACACCCACTGCCATACAATATATTGGAGCAGACTTTCTCATATCTCTGCAAACAATGGTCTAGAGTTAGGCTTAATAATGTGTTTTTTTATTCTACTTTTTTTTTTCTTTTGTTTGCTTTTTTTCCACACCGTGATAGCAGATATGCTCTCACCTCTGTCTGAACTCCTTCAAAGAAGTCGGTCAACAGCAAGTTTCTCTACAGGTCGGGTTTTTGAGGTGTGGGTATGAAGGAAGTGCATCTTAAGTAAGTAACCACTACCGCACACACCCCACCTCAAGATGCAAATACCTTTTAAGTACCTTTTAAAGGCCTAATTACCAAGCTGTACATAACTCTTAGGCTATCTTCAGAGAATTGACCTCATCTTACCTTTTGCCACATGGCTCAACTAAGATGGCTTAAAACCGGATGCCTGTCACAAGTTTTGTTCTCTAACTTAGGTTATGGTGGAGTGATAACGGTGGTGGGCCATCCTGCGGTGGGGTTCCGCCACTGGTATACACAGCTCAAGGCTCCCTGTACACTGTTCTTGCCGTATCAGTTAAAAATGACCTTAAACATTGAAGTTAACTACTGTTTATAGTTTTTAGATATTGGACATTTACGGTTGTCCCCTGAACTTATTCACAACCCCTCCTACAATGGGTTAAGAAATTCCGCTTTCCAATGAACTGGAAACAATCGTCTCCCCCCTCTGTCAGGTTCTGGAAAAGCCTAGTGAATGCCAGTTTGCCCTTATATAAAGCCACCTCCTCGGACAGGGGATGCCCACAAAAATTTGAGAAGGTATGGAGTTGTTGGCTAGATGATAGTACCACGGCAAATGATGCAGTGACCAATACCTAGATTGACAATTTTGTTTTTTGTTAATTTATTGACCCAACTTTTCTCATGTAGCCCTATCCTGTCAATATTATTTTGAGCACAGATTATCTCGACCTAACCCTCTCCCCACAATTGGGGTTATAGTGTAAGCTAAGTTAGGATGTTTGTGTTATGTGTTGTGCCCTGTTGCGGCGAGTTGCCACAACGGAGAAACTGCCCCTGCATGGGCAAATGTTAAGCCCCTGAGTGGGTAAATTTACATGCTCATATAAATTTCAATAAAAAAGATTTTGCAAAAAAAAAAAAAATTCCGCTTTCGTTCATGCCCCTTAAACCTAGTCTCTCCCAGACTCCCCTCGTATATTCCGATTTTACATCACATATATAGAATACCTTTATCCACAAACGCTCCTCCCACTCACCCCCAAGAGTCACCTTAGGTGCTTTCCATACAACAGCACCTATTAGCTCGGTGCCTTCAGGTGATTTCCAGAGCTAAGACTCGCACTAGGTGTTTCCACACCACCCTCCCCTCACTTAACCAATACTAAAATAATTGGTTACAATCCTTTTCTATTCCCCCTATAATTTATTCCCACTTTTCCCTGCCTCACCTACCCACCTTCCCTCCTCACAGGTTGAGTACCTAAGCGAACACTAAAATGTCATACTCCTTTCTAGGCAAAACACCCACATTAATATCACATAATGTGAATGGCCTGAACATCCCGGAGAAACGCTCAAAACTTCACAGGGAATTAAGAAAGGGTAAACCATCAATAGTATTTTTCAGGAAACTCACTTTAAAGGTCAAAATATCCCAAAACTCACTGTTTTGCAATGGAGAATGTTTTGTGTTGCAGGGGCTATGCCCTGAGGGAAGGGAACTCTGAGAAAGCATGCAGGCAACATTGTACTGTATGTGTGTGGTGAATATCTCAGAGTATATGAACTTAGAGAAAAGTGTTGAATAATATTGTGTTATGTCCCTTAGACACGGGGTCTCTCAGAGTGTTGCTAGCAATGCTGCCAGTATCTGCTCAGCAAGTTACACACAGGCCGGATCAACTTCTTACCCATGGAAGGGTTTATTACTCACTCAGAACATGATGACTTGTTACATGGAGGAGTCCTAATACAACAGGATTCTGTCATTACCAGATGTAATCCCTTCTGTCCATCATGCTGCTGCTTCCCAGTTCCACACACACACTCTCTTACTTCCTGGTACAGCCCCTTCCCCAGCATGCATCAGGAGAAAAGGGTGAAGGGTCACACAGTGCTCCAGCACAAACATCACATATTGTCATGTAACTAACATTTATTGAATGTGCTGTTTAGTGGCCAAAGGGTTTTTAAAAAAAAAAAGTTTGTAAGTGTACATGTGGTCCTTGTAGAGTGTAGCTGACACATTTTTCAGTGGATTTTGATGATAATTTAGAAAAATCTCAATTGTGTAGTCTGTCTTTGTGGAGAAAAACATTTTTGATTTTCTTTTAAAGAGATGCTGGTTTTGGCGGGAAAAAATACATGCGTTAATGGCGCCATCCCTGGCTTTTGTTGTTGGCCTTGTGGTTTGTCTGCCATTTTGAGGCGCAGTTTCTCCTTGCCTGTGGGCATCATATAAGGGAAGGTGCAGCCACCTTTCTTTTTGGCGCTATACCATGTGGCATTCGTTGGCTATTTCGCTGGTGGAATTTCTCAGCCTTTGGGGCAGATTTTGATGTTTGGTGCGAATTTAGTGCGGTCTTTTTTGCGTTGGAATCTGGAGGCCATTTTTGTTTTCCTTTGTGTGGGGGAACCCATGTGGTGTTCATTGTGACGTCCCATGCTGGTTTTGGCGGGAAAAATTGCATGCGTTAATGGCGCCATTTTTGTTGTTGTCCATGAGGTGTGCGGTGGTCATCCACCATTTTTGTTGTCCTGGCTTGTCGGCCATCTTGAGAGACGTTTACAGTTTGAGATAGGAAGTTTAGCAAACACGGCCCCTGGATATGCTGTATTGGAATTTGTTGATTTGCGCAGTTTTGTCCTGTTTTATGCGTTTGCAGTTTGACCTGTGCACTGCTGGGGAGAGTAGTGAGACACCAGGATGACATACTGAGAGGCTGTTTTTGTTTAATGATGAATTCGCTGGTTTAAATTGTTTTTCTAAGTATCGCCTTTTGAGGTGAGTAGAGTGGTATCTTAAAATAGCGCGGTCTTACCCCGAGGGGTCACGATGCGCTTGCGGACACACGCACATGCTGGGGCCTATTTATGGATAGGATCTGGCTGACCTACCAGCAGTTGGAGTGTGGAAGGAGGCCAACGCAGACACAGGGAGGACATGCAAACTCCATGCAGATGGTGTTAGGATGGGGATTTCTCTGTTTTCATTTAAGTGAATGTAAACTATTGCAGGGTCAGCTGACTTAGCAGTATATGAGCGGCGGTTTTTGTATTGGATTTCGTTTTTAAGTAAAAACTCCACTTTACAATGAATTTTGATAGATTGTAAGACTAACAGAGTTTTTGTACAATGATGTGTTTTTATGTTTAAATATTTGGGAGTTTCCCAGAGGGCAATTCATATGTTTTGAAACTTGTACTGTATAGCCATCTTTTGGAAGGAGTTTGTATTTGAGTCTCAACTTGTGGTTTTGCTTCCAGGGGATGTGTGGGTCAGGGCCCTCCCATTTGCAAAGGGGGGTTTATTCCCTCATTTTCTTGACAAGGTTTTAAATTGTTGAAATATATATGATGTTTAGCCATGGATTTGTTTTGGTGTCTTAATAGACAAGGCGATTGGGGCTAGGCCTCCCCCCTCCCCCTCCTTCCTGAACAATGGATATGTAAATAAACCATTTTTTTTTTTTGAGAGCTGAGCATGTAACATGAGGTTTTTTTTCCAGCATTTTATATATCAGCAGAAAGTTGGTGGGAGGAGCTCGGGGTTGTCTGAAAGGTTGGCCAATGAGATTTGTGCTTGGAAGGAAGATGGAAAGCATTTTGGGCGTTTTTAAAAAGCATTTTATATTTTGTTCCAATTTTGTGAAGTTTTATACTGTAAATACAGTTGTGGGTAGAGAGCAAACAGGGGGGCATCACCATTATTGTAACACCTAGATGCAGGTAGAAAGAAGCCATAATATTATTTTGAATAGTGGAGGATTTCATGGTGCTTTGTAGCTCGTCTGACAAACACGTTTATCGTGAGACAGGTCGGGCCGTGTAGAATAATTGGAATTCCTGTGATTAGCATAAACGTGAGGAGTAGTACGCTAACAGCCCCGGTCAGGCCGTGTAAAATAATCGGGATTCCGGGGGTCGATTATGGTAATAAAGCCGCAAACCATAATCGCTCCGAAAATAAAGCGCAGGGTTCTCTGGACGCAGAGTTTGCCAAAAAAAAAGTGATTTGAATCGTCATGGACAATGTGCCATCCATGCAGTGCACCAGTCAGACAGCTGCACCACACATGAGGTCTGGGTTTGGGGCTCCGGACATGAGACCCCTTAAAGAATGACATATCTGGTCAGAGGTTACAGTGAGGTGTACTCCTTTGGAAGGTACTTTTGATGTCTGGAGGACGAGACCTCAGAATAAAGGTACCTTGGATGTAGTTCAGCTGTGGCTTCAGAAATCTGTAATGATGAGTGTTGATGGAGGTGTAGTACAAGCTTTTGTGATTCTCAGAGGAGGAACGGTGGTTAAATTCTCATGCCCGTTTGTTTGAACTTTGTATGGCTGGTCCATGCAAGGTTCTCGAGCTGCTCTCATGTTTGTCCCATTGTATTTTTTTTATTTTCTATTGCTGAAAGAGTAAAGGTAGAATTCTGGCTGTTTTTGTTTTTTATTTTGGTTTTGGAAACTATGAAGTATTTCCCCCACGTTTGTATCGGAATGTTTGTATGTAGTAACGTGAATATGTTCGAACTTACCGCGGCGATCCTTCAATGCGTCACGGCTGTTGTATGTTTGTAGGAACGAGAAAAGTAAGGGTTACAGAGGGTTTTGTTTGAATCAGTTTTGAAAGAATGTCATTGACAATTTACCAATGTACAGGAATGTCATTATTGTTTACCATTCTTTGCAGGTTAAATATGAAGGATAGAGTAATGATTTTGCAGGTCCAAGGAGTTTGTACACAGAGAGCAGGTGTATGTAGACAGCGGTACATATGGATAAATATGAGTCTAAAGCGGTAAAAGTATCATAGGCTATTTCATTGTTTCTTTTTTCCTGCACCACGCATTTCTTCCTTCAGTCTGTAATGAGGAAGAAAAGGGGGGAGAAGTGATAAATGTAAGAATGACAGTTTTTTTTTTCAAACTAATAATAACCTCTGTAATTCTAACCAAGTTTGTGCCAAGACTGTCTTTCTTTAATAGAATTTGAATTGGCAAGCAGCAGTCTGGTGAAGTAGGTTCCCATCCCAGAGGCTAAGAACCTTGTCAATGGTTCCAGGTATTGTAAGCCACGCCCAGGTTATGCAGTGACCACAGTCCCGATGTCTGGGTTATTGTCATATGAGGGTTGTTTGGAGGTCAATCAAAACCATAGTCATACTCTCCTCATTAGCTGTCACTTATATTCTCGGCTGATGGGGGTGGGTGCGATCACTGTAACATGAACTTCAAAATGTCCACCACAGGGTTCACGATTCCCTCCTGGACCCGACTCAATAATCAGTTTACATTCTTTCCAACCAGGTGACTGGGTCATTGTAAAGAAGCTTGAGGGATGAGACCACGCCAGCCACTGCAAGAACCAGCTCAACCACACCAAAGAATGAGGAGTATCTTTGTTTATTTATATTTTTGTTGTTTAGTAAATTTTAGCGAGGGTAACGATGAAACATCCCAAGTTATTATTTAAAGTGTATGTCCTGACTAGCTCAGAAAGAGAACAGGACCGATGGTCTGTTCTGAGTCTTCACCGAGTTTTAGTCCCCAGTGATGACAGCGGTACATGCCATTTGTGATGTTATTATGGGTATGAGGAGTTTTAGTCCCCAGTGATGACAGAGGTACATGCCATTTATGATGTTATTATGGGTATGAGGATTTTTGACAGACTGGTGAAGACTCCAAACAGACACTTGTCAATGGAATCTAACGATGCATTTTTAGAGGGTAAAATTGGTTAGTTTTTATAACTCTGCCTCTTGTCGGTTTGGGTAACTAGGTAGCCCACAAGTGGGTTTGAACTTTAGTTTGGTGTTTATGCGGATCTGCAGCTTATAAAGGTAATTCCCCTAATGTAAGAGGTTCATGTGTGATGGTGAAGCTGTCCCAGCATCTTAGGTCGCAGCCGATCGCGAGGATCTGATGCCGCGAGAAATTAAGAATGGCAGGGACAGCCAGAAGGGATTTGTTCACCAACCCCGACCAGGTCTGGGCATGGGGTCCTGGATGTACAAGGTGGGGGGGGCTCGGGCTTGGGATACGATTGAACAATTCTCATCCGTTAAGGATAGGGTTCTTCATGTAACTGCTGAAGCCAGAGCTATAGCTAGTGAAGGTTGGGAGTCATTTTAGGGGTCTGGGAATCTTTGGGGATTTAATTTTTATTTTACAGCGAATCGTGGTTAAAGAAAGTGGGAATATATATTGTGAGGGGGTTAACTCGGTAGCGGGTGTGTGTGACCCCCTGGTTGGGCTCCCCACACAAAAACAGGGCCAGCAGACGGAGGTTGTGGTTTTCAAAATCAAAAGGTGCGGTTTATTTCTCTATGTACAGTGACAAAAACACAGCAAAGCCAAAAAGAAACAAACAAAATAAATCCTGGTCAGTTTGACCTCTGACTAAACATGCAGGTTTCCTAAACTAACAACTGGGATCAGCCTGGTGCTGTCCTAGTCCCTAAGTCCCTGGTTTAGTAAAAGTCCAAACAAATAGCCACACAGGCTTTGCCTCACCGCACAGGGGTTCACTCTCCCTAGACAGTCCACACAGGTCTGGTTCCAGGCATGAGCAAACACCTAATGAATCTGGGAGTTTTTATAGAGGCCTTAAACGAACTGACAGGCTTCAGCTGGTCTCATCAACTCCCTGCCTCACGACGCCCAGCACTCTCCCTAGAGGTATGAGTCATTCATGAGCCCACTAGCCTCAGCTGGGCTTCATCAACTCCCTAGTTGTATAAGTCGGCATAAAGCCTGAATCTGGGAGAAATATATCTACCCCCCTGGATGCAACCAGGTGACTTTACCTTCCTGCTGTCACATACCCCCCCCTCTTGTTTTAACCTTGGGGTTGGAACACCAGCAATCAGGCATTCATGTACTCGAGACAAAGCATCCACATTCCCCATTTGAACGCCAGGGCGATGCTTTACTGTGAAGTTGAATTCCTGTAGGGCCAGGAACCACCTATTCACTCTTCTATTTGTCTCCTTGTTTTGAGCCATCCACTTTAACGGAGCGTGATCCGTAACCATGTCAAAGTGCCTACCTAGCAGATAGTACCGAAGGGAATCTAGAGCCCACTTCACCGCTAAACACTCCTTTTCAACCGTGGCGTAATTTACCTCATGGGACTTCAACTTCCTGCTGAGGTAAATGACTGGGTGCTCTTCCCCGTTCCAGACCTGGGACAATACTGCTCCTAACCCCACATCTGACGCATCACTTTGTACGACAAAGTCTTTAGAGAAGTCGGGTGAGTACAACACTGGCTGGCTACATAAGGCTTGTTTCAAGAATTGGAATGCTGCCTCAGCCTCGGGGGTCCATTTAATCATGACCGACCCTTTCCCTTTCGTCAGGTTGGTTAGGGGCACAGCCTTAGAAGCAAAGTGGGGAATGAAGCGCCGATAATAACCCGCGATTCCCAGAAAGGCTCGTACCTGCTTCTTGCTGTTGGGACGTGGCCAACTCTGGATGGCCTCGACTTTGTTGAGTTGGGGTTTTATTACTCCCCTGCCAATGGTGTACCCAAGATATTTGGCCTCCTCCTGCCCAATGGTACACTTCTTGGGGTTAGCCGTAAACCCCGCTTCCCGAACAGAGTCCAGGACTGCTTGCACTTTTGGCAGATGTGAGGCCCAATCTGTGCTATGGACAATTACGTCATCCAGGTAAGCCGCAGCATACTTCCGATGGGGCCTCAGCATCTGGTCCATTTTCCGCTGGAATGTGGCCGGCGCATTCTGTAACCCGAACGGCATTCTCTTATATTGGAACGCCCCGTCTGGGGTTACAAATGCGGTTTTCTCTTTGGCCGACTTGGCCAGGGGAATTTGCCAATACCCTTTTGTGAGGTCAAGAGTCGTCATGTATCGGGCTGTTCCCAGCCGGTCGATCAACTCATCTATACGTGGCATGGGGTAGGTGTCAAATTTTGTAACTTTGTTCAACTGACGAAAATCGTTACAAAATCGCCAGCTCCCATCCGGTTTAGGCACCAACACAATGGGACTAGACCAATCACTTTGGGACTCCTCTATCACCCCTAAGTTCAGCATTTTCTGTACTTCCTCCCGTATTGCCTCCCGTCGGGCCTCTGGGATCCGATAGGGTTTTAACTTCACCCTTTCACCGGGCGGGGTAATAATATCATGCTCTACCCCAGATGTTTGTCCCGGCAGCTCAGAGAACACCTCCTTGTTGCGAAGCACAAACTCCTTAACCTCCTGTTGTTGGGGTTGTGACAAGGTGGCTGCTATTCCAACCTCCGGAATCACGCAACCAGTTTGAGCTGGTGACCAAGTTTCTGCGACTAGGGACTCTCTATCCCTCCAGGCTTTCAACAGATTAACGTGATATATCTGTTCGGGCTTTCGCCTTCCTGGTTGTCTGACCTTGTAATTCACTTCGCTCACTTTTTCCATTATCTCGTAGGGGCCTTGCCATTTGGCAAGGAATTTACTTTCAACCGTAGGGACAAGTACCAATATCCTATCCCCCGGGGAAAAGGTACGGGTCTTTGCTCCACGGTTGTACACTCTCTGCTGTGCCAACTGCGCTTGGGCCAAATGTTCCTTCACGATGGGCATTACCTGTGCAATTCGATCTTGCATCAGGGCGACATGCTCAATCACACTCCTGTGGGGAGAACTCTCACTTTCCCAAGTTTCCTTGGCAATATCCAACAGCCCTCTTGGGTGTCTCCCATACAGTAACTCAAAGGGGGAGAATCCCGTAGAGGATTGGGGCACCTCCCTAATAGCAAACATCAAATAAGGAAGTAGACAGTCCCAATCCTTTCCATCTCTATCCACCACTTTCTTCAACATTTGTTTTAGGGTTTTGTTGAATCTTTCAACCAGCCCATCGGTTTGGGGGTGATACACAGATGTACGCAATTGCGTCACTTTGAACAATTTACACAGCTCTTTCATAACCCGGGACATAAAGGGTGTACCTTGGTCCGTAAGCAGTTCTTTACAAATACCCACCCGGCTAAAAACAAGAGATAGCTCTTTGGCTATGGTTTTGGCCGAGGTATTTCTGAGAGGGATCGCTTCTGGATAACGGGTGGCATAGTCCATTATAACCAATATGTACTGGTGCCCCCTAGCGGACTTGATTATAGGACCTACCAAATCCATTGCGATTCTCTCAAACGGGACCTCAATGATGGGTAGAGGGACCAGCGGGCTACGGAAATGTGGCATCGGGGCCGACCTCTGACACACAGGGCAGGAGGAACAATAATTTTCTATGTCCTTCATCACCCCAGGCCAATAGAATCTCTGTAATACCCTCTCTCGGGTTTTCTCTGTCCCCAGATGACCTCCAAGAATGTGCCCATGGGCCAACTCCAACACCAACTTCCTGTAAGGTTTGGGCACCACCAGCTGCTCAACGGTTTCTTCTGCCCTTTTTGCCACCCGATACAGTAGGTCCTTCTCTACGCTGAAGTATGGGTAAGTGCAGGTATTATCTGGGTTCACTAACTCGCCATCTATTTCCACTACGTTTTCCCGTGCCTTTATTAGGGCGGGGTCTTTTAACTGTTCTGTGGCAAAATTTTCCCTGTGAACCTCCAGATCAGAAAACTCCACAGACGGTAGGTTTTCGTCTGAGGAGGTGGGCTCCTCTCCAGTTTCTTGAGTCTCCCCTGCCAATACTGACAAGGGAAATTCTGGAGAGTCCTCACCACTCTCAGAGGAGTTCTGGCTATCACATTCCTGGTACATAGGGGCACCAGTGGGGGGCTCAGGATCATCCCACAGTTCCCAGAACTTCGGAAAATCCCTTCCCACAATGGCGTCATGCGGTAACTGAGATACTAAGCCCACTGGATGAGAGAGGGTACCTTTGGG
Source organism: Rana muscosa (assembly GCA_029206835.1). Lineage (NCBI taxonomy): Eukaryota > Metazoa > Chordata > Amphibia > Anura > Ranidae > Rana > Rana muscosa. The sequence continues at coordinate 60,410 of JARGYO010005615.1, read as the reverse complement.
GGTCTCGAAACACACTGTAGTCACTGGATACTCTCGGGTGTCCCCATGCACACAAATAACAGCTACCTTGCTATTCCCAGAGACCTCTGTTTTAACTAACTCAGCCTTTATCAGGGTCACAAGGCTACCTGAATCCAACAATACCACAACATTTCTACCATTAACACACATTTTGCATAAATGTTTCTCAGTTCCTCGAATGGCAGTGCATGCGACTGTCGCACACAGCGACTGACGTCTGCCCGTCAGAAAGTCACACTGCATGGGTTCCTCCACAACCGGGCAATTGGCTGCAATATGTCCCGCTTGCCGGCAGCGGTAGCAAACGATCCTTCTTGCGGCCTCTTGAGCCGCTGATTTCCCAGGCTGTTCTCGCCAAACTTGGGGTAGAGCTCCCACCCTCTCACTCTCTCCACCCTCACCCCTTGGAATCCTCTTATCCGCCCCTGGGGATGGTCTGGTCTTAGGGTGGAAAGTCCGAGAGTCTCTGGAAGAGGCCGTCAGGTTCTCTGTAGCCAAGTATCTCTCTACACGATCCACAAGTTTACCGGCCGTTTCTGGGTCTCCGTGGCTTACCCACTTTTGAATGGCGGTAGGAAGAGCTCTCAAGAAACGATCCATCACAACACGTTCCACAATCTCCGGTGCGGACAAAGTCTCTGGCTGTAGCCACTTCCTGCTCAGGTGAATGAGATCATACATTTGAGACCTGGGGGGTTTTCCAAGCTGGAAAGTCCAGTTATGCACACGCTGAGCCCGGACAGCCAGGGTGACACCCAGCCTTGCCAATATTTCAGCTTTTAGCATCACATAGTCTTTTGCTTGGTCAGGCTCTAGGTCATAGTAAGCCTTCTGCGATTCACCAGTTAACAGAGGAGCCACCAGTCCAGCCCACTGCTCCTCAGGCCACTTTTCTCTTTCAGCAGTCCTTTCAAATGTGGTCAAAAATACCTCTGGATCATCCTCTCCAGTCATTTTTGTCAATAAACGACTCACCCCAAAGGACGCGGTATTAGTGGGACGGCTTTCCTCACTGGTCTGCGGACGTTGCTGCATTACTGCTTCCATTTGTTGTAGTCTCTGCTCTTGCTTCTGTAACAGGTCTATGAAGCGGGCCTCAGATTGCTGCTGGGCTTGTTGATGAGCTTGCTGCTGGGCTGCAAGGCTCCTTTGCAAACCTGCATTTGTCTGCTGTTGATTGGCATTTGCTAGAGCCAGCTGTTTCAGTATCTCCTCCATGCTGGCTTAAAAAAAACTGCCACTGGTTCTCCACCAACTGTGAGGGGGTTAACTCGGTAGCGGGTGTGTGTGACCCCCTGGTTGGGCTCCCCACACAAAAACAGGGCCAGCAGACGGAGGTTGTGGTTTTCAAAATCAAAAGGTGCGGTTTATTTCTCTATGTACAGTGACAAAAACACAGCAAAGCCAAAAAGAAACAAACAAAATAAATCCTGGTCAGTTTGACCTCTGACTAAACATGCAGGTTTCCTAAACTAACAACTGGGATCAGCCTGGTGCTGTCCTAGTCCCTAAGTCCCTGGTTTAGTAAAAGTCCAAACAAATAGCCACACAGGCTTTGCCTCACCGCACAGGGGTTCACTCTCCCTAGACAGTCCACACAGGTCTGGTTCCAGGCATGAGCAAACACCTAATGAATCTGGGAGTTTTTATAGAGGCCTTAAACGAACTGACAGGCTTCAGCTGGTCTCATCAACTCCCTGCCTCACGACGCCCAGCACTCTCCCTAGAGGTATGAGTCATTCATGAGCCCACTAGCCTCAGCTGGGCTTCATCAACTCCCTAGTTGTATAAGTCGGCATAAAGCCTGAATCTGGGAGAAATATATCTACCCCCCTGGATGCAACCAGGTGACTTTACCTTCCTGCTGTCACAATATACTCATGTCGTTTTTAATTCTATTCTTTCTATGTCATGACGAGGTGCTCCTGTTGCCTGATTGGACGCGTGACCAGAGTTTCCTTGATGAGACGCCCCAAAACCGGATCCACATACAAGACACAGAGGATCACAGACGGATCGGCGATTACTACAGCTCACCATGTCGTGTCCTCCTTTATAAGTCATGCCCCTGAAGAACAGAGTCTACATGTCAAGCCGCGTTTTTCCTTTTTATGGACTAAGGACTGATTCATTTCCAGGTGTAAGAAGCAGATCAAGTTTCATCGATGGACACATGGGGTGCATATGACAAAAAAGGGAGGACTGTTGTGGAGATTTTTATGAAGATGTATTTAATATGTATTGTCATAGTGTCACCCAGTGTTAGTACTTCCGCAACCCGCTCTGAAGAGCTGACTGGGACAGACTGAGGCTGGTTGAATCTCGTCTGGTAGTGGAAAACGTGTTGAGGTTGGAGTGTGATGTTTGCAGGGTGCGGATATGTCCGCCGACGAGGGGCCCACTGTGCATTAGCACGGACGATCGTTGAGGAGGGGATATGCTCGCTCTGCAACAACATCATTGGTTATAGGCAGATGCGTGCTCTGGTCTCTGCTATGTCTGATCAGCATTGATTGGGATTCGTAGCGCGCGTCTGCAGATAGCCTCCCTCCCCCATTCAATAATAGTATAATCTGAAAATGCGTTATTCTATGGAATAGCGCAGAATAAGGTAATATGAGAGCTTGTGAGCGTTGTCAGAGCCGGGGAGAGCGTTCATATTTTAAAGCAATACGGCTTTGTTTGCTGGGAGCATGCGTGCTCTCCCTGCCTGGACACACCCATAAGACTTTAGCCATCATGCGTTATTGTATTCATTGTATTGTATCCTTTAAGCTATATTTCTTGTGTGGAATTCATGTACTGGATTATATGGGACATCTTGTTAGAGGGATGTCCTTATATGCACTTTTGCTGTGTAAAGGGGACATCATGTGATGACCACTCCCATGGAGGTCACATGCTGTGATGACCACTCCCATGGGGGAGGTGATTATCTGCTGGTGAGATCTTTTGATAATAAAAAGGAGCCGGCAGTCATGCTGGAATGCTAGAGAAGAGAACATAGCTGTGTGATGCTTGCTTCTTGGAATGTATGGGACGGATGAACAGTGAGTGGAATCTTAGCCAAAAGACAACATTATTGCAAAAAGATGAAATTTAAAGTGTGTGCTTATTTAGCCCAGGAAATATAGGCTGTGTGCTCTGCATGGTACCTATATTTCCACGACAATAGTAAACATAAAATCTCCTATTGCCATCGACTGACACCACTACAATCTATCTGTTTTCATAGAACTCAAGTACTAAAAACGACTTCCCTAGCTTACACATGGTTGAACCAACATTCAAAGGAAGACAACAACAAACACAAAGATAAGTGGGTAAGAGACTTGGGTCTCACGCTCAGTGACGCCCAATGGGAGAAAGCATGCATACCAGCACACAAATGTTCTCTAAGCTCAAGATATCAGGAAATCTCATACAAAATTTTAACGCAGTGGTACATAACTCCACAAAGTGCTAAAAAATGGTCTCCCACAATGTCTGATTCTTGCTGGAGATGTGGCGGGGAAACGGGTTCTTTTCTACACATTTGGTGGGAATGTCCCCCAATCCTTGACTATTGGGAACAGGTCTCAAAATGGATTAAACATATCACAGAAACTAAGATAAATCTAAGTGCAGCCGCCTGCCTTCTACACATTAAGCACCTCACGCTCAGCAAATACAAGAAGTCTCTCACCAGACATCTGCTAACGGCGGTAAAAAAAACGTATTCCACTACATTGGAAATCTTCACGAGTCCCGACGGTCAAGGATTGGTTTTGGACAGAGTCCACTACATGCATAAGATGGAAGAGATTGTGGCAACGAAAAAAGAAAACAGTGGTGGTTTTAATAAAACGTGGCAACCCTGGATAGTGTTCAAATATTCAAATGACTTTCATTCCTTCTTCACATAAGATACTCAAGGTCCTCTCTACTGGTTTACTAATTCCTGGTTATTACAATAATTCCACTATATTTGTACATACTTTGGAGATATGTCTGTAAACTCATCTAAATCTTTGGTACAATAACCCCCCCCCCCCAACATAATTATGCTCTCTTTACTCCCCCACATAACTCCTCCCCCCCCCCACACCCTCCCTTCCCCATTCCCTTTCCCCCTTACCTCTTTGTGTTTTTTTTTTTTTTTTTACTTTTTTTTATTATTCAAACTGTATTAATACACAATTACAAACTATCATTGCAATTTTCTAAATGCATTCTCAATTTGAACTCTATCCCACTGTTAACGGACATTGTGTTTTCATTTCATGTTACATCGTTATCACTGTGTCACCTGTACGCTTCAAACTCTTTCAATAAAAACTTTTAATTGTGAAAAAAAAAAAAAAAAGATTTCACAAACACTTGGAGGTCTTTTTAAAATAAAAATAGTTGAATGAATGTGAGCGGCCATGATGAATATTGGATGTATTTTATTTCATACTCTGATTTCCTTGGCTCCATCTAGTGGCCATAAAGCGTTATTGTGCTATTTTTACTGACTGAGGTATTTAACCACTTCAGCCCCGGGGCTTTTTGTACCTATTCAATACTGGGCCTATTCTGGCACTTCTCTCCTACATGTACAAATCATCATTCTTTTGCTAGAAAATTACTCAGAACCCCCAAACATTATATATGTTTTTTTAGCAGACACCCTAGGGAATAAAATGACGGTCATTGCAACATTTTTTCTTGCACAATATTTGCGCAATAATTTTTCAAACGCCTTTTTTTTAAAAAAAAAATGGTTTCATGAATTAAAAAATAACAAAACAGTAAAGTTAGCCCAATTTTTTGGGAACATATGAAAGATAATGTTACGCCGAGTAAATAGATACCTAACATGTCACGCTTTAAAATTGCGCACACTCATGGAATGGCGCCAAACTTCGGTACTTAAAAATCTCCGTAGGCGACGCTTTAATTTTTTTTACAGGTTACCAGGTTAGAGTTACATAGGAGGTCTAGTGCTAGAATTGTTGCACGCGCTCTAACGCACGCGGCGATACCTCACATGCGTGGTTTGAACGGTGTTTACATATGTGGGCGACTTACGTGTGCATTCGCTTCTGATCGCGAGCTACCGGGGACAGGGGCGTTTTAATTTTTTTTTATTATTATTTATTTATTTATTTTACTTATTTATTTATTTTTTATGATTTTATTTTTTTTGATCACTTTTATTCCTATTACAAGGAATGTAAACATCCCTTGTAATAGGAATGTGTGTGACAGGTCCTCTTTATTGAGAGATGCGGGGTCAATAAGACTTCCCCCTCCCCCCACATCTCTCCTCCAGGCTGGAAAGCATGAGATCAGTGAAAATTTTTTCACTGATTTCATACTTACAGCCGCAACGGCGGCTTTGTTTACATTTTTGAGACCCGGGCGTGACGTCATCACATCGCGTCCGGGCCTCCGACGATCATAGAGATGACTGGTGACCATCTGGTCACCAATCATCTCTATGCTCATCACGTGACCCCACCAACGATGCCGGAAGATTCGCTCCGGGTCCCCGATCGCACGGGGGAGCCCGGAGAAGCACCGGATGGCGGCGGGAGGGGGGGTGTCCCCTCCCGCCGCCTATAAGAACGATCAAGCGGCGGAACCGCCGCTATGATCGTTCTTATGGTGCACAGAATCGCTGGCACTTCAAAAGGATATCTGAATGATGCCTCTAGCTGCAGGCATCATTCAGATATCCCCCTACAAAGCCGAGGACGTCATATGACGCCCACCCAGGATGGGAGATCCCATCTGTGGACGTCATTTGTCTATGGCTGGGTAGGGAAGTGATTAATGAAAAATACAGTTTTATGGCCACTAGATGGAGCTGACAATCATAGGAAATCACTGTGTTATATTCTAGCAATATGTGTAACAGCTGAATGAATTTCCTATAAGTAGAGCCTTCAGTTTGCTCTGTCAGACATGATTTCATACTAATACCTGAGATCAAACTCATACACTTATCAGTACAGCAGATATTGGGGGATAGAAGATAAAGTCTATGTAAGCCTCACCTTGTAATACAACCCATTCAGTATAAAATAGAAATGAAAGGCAAAACATTTGTGTATAGTGTGAGGGGGTTAGCTCGGCAGCGGGTGTGTGTGACCCCCGGGATGGGCTCCCCACACAAAACAGGCCCAGCAAACGGAGGTTGTGGTTTTCAAAATCAAAAAGGTGCGGTTTATTTTCTATTTACAGTGACAAAACACAGCAAAGCAAAAGAAACATAAATAAAATAAATCCTGGTCAAGTTGACCTCTGACTAAACATACAGGTTTCCTAACTAACAACTGGGATCAGCCTAGTGCTGTCCTAGTCCCTAAGTCCCTGGTTTTAAATGTCCAAGCAAATAGCCACACAGGCTTTGTCTCACCGCACAGGGGTTCACTCTCCCTAGACAGTCCACACAGGTCTGGTTCCAGGCATGAGCTAACATCTAATGAAGCTGGGAGTTCTTATAGAGGCCTAAATGAGCTGACAAGCTTCAGCTGGTCTCATCAACTCCCTGTCTGCACGACGCCCAGCCCTCTCCCTAGAGGTATGAGTCATCCATGAGCCCACTAGCCTTATACAACTCTCCACCTAGTTGTATAAGTCGGCGTAAAGCCTGAATCTGGGCGAAATATATCTACCCCCCTGGATGCAACCAGGTGACTTTACCTTCCTGCTGTCACAATAGATATAAAATATATTATAAGTACTTTTCTCCCCTTTTTTATAAGTGATCACATTCCCTCTGTTCTCAGCTGCATAAGAGTTGGGATAGGAGAAACAGCAACACACCGGTCTTCCCAGTGAATGGCTGTGCAGAGGGGAGGTTGTAAGCACAAGTCTGATCATTGGAGGAGAGCAGGTTGACTGCCAAGCTCAGCACAGCCAGCAAACTGACCATGTTGTGCTCTCCTGCCTAGTGTGGTCAGTTCTTATTTCGGAAAGTAGAGGGATTGGCAGGATCACCAGGGATTTCACACAAAGGAAGCAATACAAAGAGAACAGGAGACTTCTTCATACCAGTACATGGGACAGCAGACACAGATCAGGGAGAGGAAATGTTGGACTTATATATTCTTTACCCAGTTTAGCCTTTGGAAGGTTTTACCCCCCTCCCTTCATGACCAGCCCAGGCCATTGTTTGCTATTTAACACTGCGCTACTTTACCTGGTAATTGCTCAGTCATGTGACGCTGTACACAAATGACATTTATATTATTGTTTCACACCAATAGAGATTTCTTTTGGTGTTTTTTGATCACCTCTGCATTCTTTTTTTATTATATACTAATGACACCGGCTGGGAACTGACATCATCAGTGACACCAATACAGAGATCAGTGATAATACTATATACTGTCACTGTACTAATGACACCGGCTGGGAACTGACATCATCAGTGACACCAATACAGAGATCAGTGATAATACTATATACTGTCACTGTACTAATGACACCGGCTGGGAACTGACATCATCAGTGACACCAATACAGAGATCAGTGATAATACTATATACTGTCACTGTACTAATGACACTGGCTGGGAACTGACATCATCAGTGACACCAATACAGAGATCAGTGATAATACTATATACTGTCACTGTACTAATGACACCGGCTGGGAACTGACATCATCAGTGACACCAATACAGAGATCAGTGATAATACTATACACTGTCACTGTACTAATGACACCGGCTGGGAACTGACATCACCAGTGACACCAATACAGAGATCAGTGATAATACTATATACTGTCACTGTACTAATGACACTGGCTGGGAACTGACATCATCAGTGACACCAATACAGAGATCAGTGATAATACTATATACTGTCACTGTACTAATGACACCGGCTGGGAACTGACATCTCCAGTGACACCAATACAGAGATCAGTGATAATACTATACACTGTCACTGTAATAATGACACCGGCTGGGAACTGACATCACCAGTGACACCAATACAGAGATCAGTGATAATACTATATACTGTCACTGTACTAATGACACCGGCTGGGAACTGACATCATCAGTGACACCAATACAGAGATCAGTGACAATACTATATACTGTCACTGTACTAATGACACCGGCTGGGAACTGACATCACCAGTGACACCAATACAGAGATCAGTGATAATACTATATACTGTCACTGTACTAATGACACCGGCTGGGAACTGACATCATCAGTGACACCAATACAGAGATCAGTGATAATACTGTATACTGTCACTGTACTAATGACACCGGCTGGGAACTGACATCACCAGTGACACCAATACAGAGATCAGTGATAATACTATATACTGTCACTGTACTAATGACACCGGCTGGGAACTGACATCATCAGTGACACCAATACAGAGATCAGTGATAATACTGTGATAAATTAGGTAAAAGGCCCATTTTCTATTCATCTTTTCTATACTATAAAGTCTATATTTTTCCTGTATATAAACTGCTTTTATATTCCTTGCAAAAAATGGCCGCTAGTAGCACCCCCTCCCATCGAGTGAAGAATGTAACTAAAATATGGCGCCTCCGCCCAGGACTACACCCTATCTGATGACGCTCAGATCCTGGAGGAAGTTCACCTTACATGGACACAACCAATCAGAAGCTACAAGTATCTAGATGACATTATGCTAATGATACATTTGCTTACAGCATTAGTCGCTCACCTATAAAACCCCCCATGTATCCGGAACCAATAAAGAGAGTATCTTCAATCTGAGCACAGTCTCAGTGTGGTCCTTTTCTGGTGCATGCACTACATCATATAGGCCTAATCTCTGTGGGGCCCCTCTTCTCTGAACATCTCTCTCTCTCTCTCTCTCTCTCTGTGCGGCCGGTTGATATGTCATGTCCTAAGTGTGTTTGTGGATTAATGTTTGGCATCCATGAGGGTGTTTGGGGTTTACTAAGAGTTCAGGAGTCAGGATGTAGTCAGGAACTACTAGGACGCCACCCTCTGCTGCCAGAAAAACCTGAAGTCTTAGTCTTCCGCCTGAACGTTCACTATCCGGTCAAAGGGAAAATTGGAAAGTCGATACAGCAGATAGAAGTAGAGGCTGAGCGGGAGGAGCACGGTATAGAGAGGTGTCACTGTCATCAGGAACAGCCAGAAGAGTGTGAGGGGACAGAGAAAGAGCAAGTAAGAAACCTTGGGTTCTTGTTGGGAGTGCCCCGGCAGAGAAGAGAAGATGGGACAGAAAACAGTTAAACCAGAAAAGGGAGTTTCAGCATCTGACCTTGTGGCAGAAAGGGAGGGGATGGAGTATGTGAAGAGATTGGGAAAGCTGGCAAAAGTATGTGGGGTGACCCAAGTGGAGGTCGGAAGAATGGCGGAAGATAATGAAAGACAAACGAGGCGTTTTGTCAGATAACAACTTATTGAAAACAGCAGAAGCCTGGTATAATGTGGCAAAGGCCGTCCACAGAGAACAATGGATAGAGTGTTAAGTGTAACAGGGGAAACAGACGGTGTATGTGTATCACCAATGCATTGATAAGAGTGAACCATTATGTATTCTGACTAAAAATAATCAGCCGCCTTCCTATGATGACTGTAACACTTGTCACTCCATTGAGCCCCGCCTGCCATCAAACACCCCATTGCTGCCCGTACTCCCTCCCCCAGCCCAACACACTCCTTCTGGCGGCCATCTTAGTACACCCAGTAAAGATGCCGGAAGACTCCCTATGACGCCTTCCAGTGGCGGCCATCTTGGTACACCTAGTCAGAGCACCGGAAGGCCTACACGCCCTGTAACCCCCCTCTACCCGGTCCTGACAGCAAATGGTACTAATTACATACCTTCCCCAATGGGTGCCACCGCCCCAGCCAGGGGAGTCCCAGTGCTCGCTGACGCAGCAGCAAGACCAGACGGGAGCCTGCATTCATATCAGAACCCTCCAGCATCCCTATCGGACTCCTTTCCTCCACTATCCTATGAGGGGGAGTTGATTACCTGGAACAATGGACCATTGGCCCACCCAATATCACAGGCATCAACGATGGTTCCTAGACAGGAAGCCGATGCACCTGTTATGGATGTCACATTAACCCCATCCCAGGCATCCGCTTTAGTAACCACCCTACCAGACCCAGAAAAACAACCCATCCCTGTCTACCGAAGGTCGGCCCAGATCCAAAAAACCTACTCAGCAGCGTGGAGGGACCTAGTTAGCTTGTGGGAGATAAAGGCAGGAGACGCTTACTGGCCAATCATGGCCAATCATGGAAAAGTGTTTCCAGGATGCAAGGATTGTCAATGACATTACCTTTACTTCAGGTGTGGAGTTCTGTGAACAATTGCGCGGATGGGCGAGGGAAAGGCTGGCCGACCAAGCCACTAGTATCCAAGATGTCACCCAAGACAAAACAGTCAGTGGAGGAGTTTTATACTAGGCTGACACAAGTTTTCTCAGATTTGGGATTTACCACCCATAACAAGGCACACAGCCAGATGCTGTTTTCAGCCTTCGTGGCAGGCCTCAAGGAGTCCATACGAAAAGGCCTCACCATGGCCCAGCTGGAGTATCGTGTGCTGCCCCCCTAGACACCCTCCTTTTGGTAGCAAAGGGTCTGGAATCCTCTCAGACCACCAAGAAAACCACACCACTTATAGTTGCGGAGAACACCCCATGCACACTGAGGCCACCACCAACCTGTTTCAACTGTGGAAATCCTGGACATTTCAAAAGGGACTGTAAAGTAGGGATGGGCGAACAATTCGGCCCAAGCATAAGTTCGGGCTGAACTTTCATTGTTTGGGAAACAGCTGAATTTTCGGGTCGTCGATCATTCGTTCACCCCCCCCCCTGAACCAACCACAATGCATTGCTGCGCTGAACAGTGCATTGCAAGCCCTGATTGGCTGAAGCAGTGAAAGCTTCAGCCAATCAGGGAACAGAGCACTGTCAAAGTCATGATTGGACACTGTCATTAGGGATGAGCCGAACACCCCCCCAGTTCGGTTCGCACCAGAACCTGCGAACAGACCGAAAGTGCCCCAGGGGACATGTATCAATGCAAAAAAAAGTTTTAAAAACGGACGTTTTTTCGGGAGCAGTAATTTTAATGACGCTTAAAGTGAAAAAATAAAAGTGGAATATTCCTTTAAATATCGTACCTGGGGGTGTCTAAAGTATGCCTGTGAAGTGCCACGTGTTTCCCGTGTTTAGAACAGTCCCTGCACAAAATGACAATTCTAAAGGAATAAAAGTCATTTAGAACTGCTTGCGGCTTTAATATAATATCTGGTCCTTGCAATATGGATGAAAATCATTGAGAAAAACGGCATGGGTACCCCCCCAGCCCATTGGGTCTTGTATGGATATTAAGGGGAACCCTGCACCAAAATTAAAAAAAAGAAAAGGCGTGGGGCCCCCAGGCCCTATATACTCTGAACAGCAGTATACAGGCGTTCCCAAGAAAGACAGGGACTGTAGGTTTGTTGTTAAGTAGAATCTGTTTGTAATTTTGAACTGGTACATTTTTAAAGTGTAGCTCCAGCCAAAAAATCTATTTTTAAGCTTCTTGGAAAACTTAGGGAAGAGTTATCACCCCTGTAACATTTGTTTTGCTGTCTGTGCACCTGTTCAGAAGATTTCACCTCACTTTCTGTCCCAAAGACAATTGGTTTTTGAAAATTTGGGTTTTTTAGTGAAACAAGTATTGGTGATAAAGCATCAGTGGAGAGGAGACACGTTTTTCCCATATGAACTCTTAAAGCCTTCGTACACACGGCCGGTTTTCTCTGCAAGAACCAACAAGAAAACTGCTTGCAGAGCTTTCTTGCCAAGAAAACCGGCCGTGTGTACGAGGCTTTCAGGTTTCTCGTCAGAAAAACTGACCAGAATCTCGACGAGAAAAAAAGAAGACCTGCTTTCTTTTTTCTCGTCGGGATTCTTGTTGGCCTGTTTCCCGACGAGAAACCCGAGTGTGTGTACACTTACCTGTCGCCATGGAAACCCGCGCATGCTCGAAATGACTGATGCATGTGCGGTAGCTTCCTAGGCATAGGTAGGGTGTAGCAAGATGGCGGCAATGGCATCGAATGTGACGAGCGCACACTCGTCATAGTCGATGACGTCACCGCGTTCGTGCCATTCAAAAGAACGGCGGTTGAAAGGTACGTGTGTACACTCGGCCGGGACAAGATTCTTGTCAAGAATCTCGTCAGGAAAAACGACGGGTTTTTTCCTGACGAGATTCTCGGCCGTGTGTACAGGACTTGACAGGAGAGAATTTCCCTTCCTAGGGGTAGATTTCCCCTCACTTACTGCTGTCTCCTTCCGTTTGCAAGTAGGATTCGTTTGTAAGTTGGATGTTTGAAAGTAGTGGCCTGCCGTATATACTCTGCAGTAATTTGGGACTTAGGTGTTGGTGTTGCCACAACACTGTAAGCCCTCACAGTAACTCTTGGTGGGCGCAGGATCGGGCCCTGCTGTGAAATATTAGATCAAGAATTTTAAATACATGCCCCTGTTGAACAGGGTCAGAAAAATTGGGCCTTTGGTGGTGGACGTTGTGGTGGTGTTGCCACAATACTGTAAGGCCTCATAGTTACTCTTGGTGGGCGCAAGAACGGGCCCTGCTGTGAAATATTAGATCAAGAATTGTAATTGCACGGCCCTGTTGAACAGGGGCAGAAAAACTGGGCCTTAGGCACTGGTGCTGGTGCCACAACACTGCAACCCCTCACAGATACTCTAGTTGCAGCACAGGAATCAGCCCTGCTGCAAAGTATTGCATCAAAATTTTTAATTACACGCCCCTGTTGAACAGGGGCAGAAAAACTGGGTCTTAGGCACTGGTGCTGGTGCCACAACACTGCAACCCCTCACAGATACTCTAGTTGCAGCGCAGGAATGAGCCCTGCTGCAAAGTATTGCATCAAAAATTGTAATTACACGCCCCTGTTAAACAGGGGCAGAAAAATTGGGCCCAGAACCGAAAATGTTCTTACAAGCTATCAGCATGATCATTGAGGAGAAAGAGGATAGTCACTCAGCATAACAGGATAGTCACTCAGCATCAGCATTCAGTAAAATTGAAATAATTGCTGACCTATATTTCTTCCTTGGACTAACCGTTGCATGGAACAGACACTGCCATGGATCCAAAACAATTTCAGTCCCACTGATCCTCTTAATTGGATTGAATATTTCCACCCAATATGGTTGGATCCTGGGGCACTGCCACCATATGTGGGCATGGGTTCCCACCTCCCCACATTCCCTCCAGCATAGAGGTGACACCTGGGGATTTATCTTATGTAGTTTTACTGGGACATAGTACCACTTGGTCAGTAACTTATAGTTCATTTCTTTTTCGTACATCACGGGACACAGAGCGACTTAGTCATTACTAATGGGTTATATAGATTACCTTCAGGTGCTGGCACTGGCCACTTCCAAACCGGAAGTACCCTCCCCTATATAAGCCCCTCCCATCCGGGAGCACCTCAGTTTTTTGCCAGTGTCTAAGGTGTTGGCCAAAGAGTAACATGTGTTTTCACTGGGCTTGCGTACAGGTTCTTTTGGGCCTTAGTAAGCTGTTCCGGATCCCACCAAAAAAGCTTCATAGCTAAACGGTCGGTACCCGGGCCTTGCAGCAGAAGAGCAAGGTTTTGCCTGTAATGCCTCTCTTAGGAGGGCTGGACCCTGGGATCCAGAGCTCTGGTCATACCCACGACCAAGATGTTGTCTGTGCAGGGTGCTATACAGGTCCAGGGGAGTGGAATCCTTGGGAACCCGGTCCCTGAAGGTTTAATTACAATGCCTGCCGTGATAGGTGAAGTTTGGGCTTCTGTGGACCAAACAAAGTCCTGCGGCGGGGATCAGGTAAGTGGGGGCCCCCAGGAACTTGGTTCTATTGGGGGACCCCCAAGCCTAATTTGTCTTTCTGTCTGTTACCTAACGGTATTCCTGCTAATATCTGTGTATGCCTTTAACTACTGAAAATGTAAAATTTTAATAGCAGTCAAGAAAAAAAAAAAAAAAAGGACCGCGGTACCTGTGTTAAACCACTAGAGGCCGCTGTAGTCCATTTTTCTTGTCATGTGGATCTTTGGTTTCCTCAAGTCAAAAGATCCAGGCAGTTGGTAAGTTTCTCTGTGGGAATCCACTTCCTCTGCCCTGTTGCTGCGCTCATCCACCGCACAGGCCCTCCGGCAAAAAGGGCCCTGGCTCCTAGTCCCTGTTTGATTTAGAAAAGGGCGCCAATGGCGCACGGGTGCGCGCGCGCGTGCACGCGCCTCCTATGAAAAAAAAGGGGCGGGCGGGTGGATGACGCTCGATGCGCGCCACGGCTTTTCTGCGCATGTGCAGGCGTCCCAGCTTGTATAAAGACACAGTACAAGTGTCAGCTGGATGCAAACAGAGCTAGCAACAAACAGTGGCACACAGAGGCGGTTGATGCAGGCATCCCCATAGAAAGGCACTTTAGTGGACACCAGCTGGTATATAGCAGCAACTGTGTTAGACTATTACCAGCAAAATTGGTGTATGACGACGGGAATACCTCAGCTTTGTGCTTAAAGGATATGTCGTCCAGACGCTCCGGAAATAGGTCTTCCAGGAAGCCAAAGGGGTCTCCATCGGGCTCTGAGGATATTGGGCATGCTTGTACTGCACCAATCTCCCCTGAGAATTCAGAGGTCAGTAGCCGTAGAAACCCCGCAGGAGTGCCTGGTGCTGCGGCTGTCCCCAGTCCACCTGCTCCTGTATATATAACAGAGGAGGTTTTATCCTCAACTCTGGGAGGATTGGAAGAGAGATTAACAGCATTGATCGCTGCTTCCCTGTCACAGGGAAAGCGCGTCCGATCTCCGTCTCCTCCTTCAGAGTGCCTGTTAGTGGAGGAACAGCCCCACACAGGGATCGACCTACCTGAAGGGGATCAGGATGAGGTTGATTCAGTTATGGAGGAATCAACAGTGGAAGAACCTTTCTCAGCATCTCAGGCTGAAAGATTATGGGTTCAGTCTCTGACTAACATGGTCCGATCAGCATTTAAAATGCCTCTGGCGGAACCACCATCCACTACGGTTTCCTCGCTGGGGTCGCTAAAAGCTCCCCAGGCTGTCTGTTCCTTCCCAATCCACCCTTTATTAGAAGGGCTTATTTACCAGGATTGGGAGCATCCTGATAAAATATTTGCTCCCCCCAAGAGATTTCCGGTGATCTATCCCATGGAGGATAAGTTCATAAAAAAACGGAGGGTCCCTACAGTGGACGCAGCCATCTCTTCTGTGAACAAATCACTGACATGTCCAGTAGATAATGTTCCAATGTTCAAAGACCCAATAGATAAAAAATTGGAGTCTTTACTAAAATCTGCTTTCTCTACAGCAAGCATGGTGACACAACCTGCGGTAGCAGCGATTGGAGTCTGCCAAGCGGTGAAAGATCAGTTGAAACAAGTCTTAAGGGACTTACCAGATCAGCAGGCTCTTGCCCTAGCTGACCTACCTAGAGCCTTGTGTTTTGCGGTGGACGCCATAAAGGATACAATCCAACAGGCCTCCCGCTTTACGCTGTCTATAGACATATGCGTAGGCTTCTATGGCTCAAAAAATGGTCTGCTGAGGCTCCCTGTAAGAAATTGCTGATTAGCTTCCCATTTCATGGAGAACGCTTATTTGGAGAAGATCTGGACAAATATATCCAGAAAATTTCTGCCGGTAAAAGTTCACTCTTACCGGTTAAGAACAAGGGTAGAAGTCCTTCTTTTAAGAGGCCTACTTCTCCAGTCCCGGGCACATCGGCTGTGAAGCAGTTCCGACGGCCTCTGCGGTCAAATTAAGGGGGCAGAAATCAGGGACAATCACAGGGTAACAAGAAGCCCTGGATCAAGAGAGGTACAAAACCTCCCCCCAAGTCATGAAGCGTTGCCCCCACTCAATCGGGTGGGGGGAAGGCTTCAGTTGTTCACAGAGACCTGGCGGGACACCATCAGAGACAGATGGGTGCTCTCCGCAGTAAGTCTGGGATACAAGCTGGAGTTAAAAGGCACTCCTCCTGCCCAATTTATGAGGTCAAACGTGCCAAGAGATCCCCAGAAGAGAGGATCCCTCCGTCTGGCACTAGAACAACTATTGCTCCAAGGTGTAATCATGAAGGTTCCCCTGGAAGAAAGCGGATTCGGGTTTTACTCGAACCTTTTCACAGTCCCCAAACCAAATGGGGACGTGAGGCCCATATTAAATCTAAAAGGGCTAAACAAGTTCCTACATATCAGGACTTTTTCGGATGGAGTCGATCCGATCGGTGGTCACCGCCCTACAAGGGCAGGAATGGTTAGCCTCGATCGACATAAGGGATGCTTATCTGCATATTCCCATCTTTCCGGCCCACCAGAAATTTCTACGCTTTGCAGTAGAAGGGCGCCATTTTCAGTTCAGAGCCTTACCTTTCGATCTGGCCACAGCACCTCGAGTGTTCACAAAAATTCTGGCCCCATTATTGGCCAATCTAAGAACACAAGGTGTAACGATAATGGTATATCTAGACGACCTGCTACTAATAGACCACTCAGTGGAAAAGCTGGAAGTAGCTATTCACAAGACAATCAAGTATCTGGAATATCACGGTTGGATTATCAACCGAGACAAGTCAGCTCTAAGACCAGTCAAAAGTCTGGAATACTTAGGGCTAAGGCTGGATTCAAATCAGAGAAAGATTTTCTTACCACCAGAGAAGGTGTCGTCTTTAAAAGATTTGACCCACTTAGTGGGTACAAATAGAAAACCATCCATACGCCTCTGCATGAGGCTGCTGGGAAAAATGGTGGCTTCATTCGAAGCGGTACCCTACGGTCAATTCCATTCAAGGAATTTGCAAAGGGCCATACTGTCAGCCTGGAACAAAAAAGTTCAGGCTTTAGACTTACCAATGTCCCTGTCCCCTTCCGTTCGCAAGAGCCTCCATTGGTGGTTGGTGCCCCAGAATCTGGAAAAAGGGAAACCCTTCAGTCCGGTTTCTTGGAAGGTGGTCACTACAGATGCCAGCCTCATAGGCTGGGGGGGCAGTACTGGAGCAATGGTCTCTCCAGGGCAAGTGGTCAGAAGCAGAAAAGGCCCTGCCCATCAATCTCTTAGAGATACGAGCAGCCCGGTATGCCCTAGTAGCATGGACATCCAAACTCCAAGGGTCCCCTGTCAGAATTCAATCAGACAATGCCACAGCAGTGGCATATATCAATCACCAAGGTGGCACCAGGAGTCGTGCAGCCCAGAGGGAAGCAAATTGCATCCTGGAGTGGGCAGAAAAATATGTCCCAGCCATATCCGCGGTTTTCATCCCAGGAGTGGAAAATTGGAGAGCGGACTTTCTAAGTCGCCAACAATTATGCCCGGGGGAATGGTCTCTTCACCCCGAGGTTTTCCAGGCAATATGCCAGCGGTGGGGAACACCGGATGTAGATCTGCTAGCATCCAGATTCAACGCAAAGGTGGACAGATTTGTGTCTCGCACAAGGGATCCCCTAGCTTGCGGCTCGGATGCCCTAGTGTTCCCTTGGGATCAGTTCAAGCTGATATATGCATTCCCACCGCCACAATTGTTACCTCGATTACTCCGCAGAATCAGGGTAGAAAAGAAACCAGTGATTCTGGTGGCTCCAGCGTGGCCCCGAAGGGCATGATACGCGGAGATTGTAAAAATGTCAGTGAGGAGTCCTTGGACCCTCCCACATCGTCCGGACCTGCTGTCGCAGGGACCGATATACCACCCTTCCTTACCAGCCCTAGGTTTGACGGCCTGGCTATTGAAGCCCACATTCTGAAAAAGAGAGGGCTCTCTAATTCTGTGGTATCTACCATGATCAATGCCAGGAAGCCGGTATCCAGGCAGATCTATTATAGGATCTGGAAAGCGTACATTACGTGGTGTGAGGCCAAGAAATGGCATCCACGTAAGTACGTGATAGGGAGGATTTTGGACTTCCTACAGTGGGCTGTAGATAGGAAGCTGGCCTTGAGTACTATCAAGGGTCAGATTTCGGCCTTGTCAATATTTTTTCAAAGGCCCTTGGCTTCGCATTCACTAGTCAAAGCGTTCATACAAGGAGTGATGCGTATTAGCCCTCCGGTTAGTATTCCCATATGTCCTTGGGACTTAAACCTGGTTCTGTCGGTTCTACAGAAACAACCGTTTGAACCATTGCAACACATTTCCTTGGTTCTTCTCACCAGGAAATTGATTTTCTTAGTAGCCGTTTGTTCGGCTAAAAGAGTATCGGAATTAGCCGCCTTGTCCTGTAAGGAGCCATATCTGGTTGTCCATAAGGACAGAGTAGTATTACGTCCTCATCCAGCCTTTCTTCCCAAGGTGGTATCGAGGTTTCATTTGAACCAAGATGTGGTTCTTCCTTCTTTTTTCCCCAAACCTAGTTCAGTAGAGGAAAAGTTATTGCATTCTTTGGATGTAGTAAGAGCAGTTAAAGCTTATCTAAAAGCCACTGCTCAGATTCGCAGAACGGATACTTTGTTTATTCTGCCGGAAGGCCCTAGAAAGGGTCAGGCAGCATCAAAATCTACTTTAGCCAAGTGGATTCGACAGGTCATAATACAAGCCTATGGCTTGAGAAAGAGACCGCCTCCGTTCAAAGTTAGGGCGCACTCCACAAGAGCAGTTGGAACTTCATGGGCAGTGCATCACCAGGCCTCCCTGGCTCAAGTATGTAAGGCCGCAACATGGTCTTCGGTACACACGTTTACTAGGTTCTACCAGGTGGACGTTAGAAGTCAGGAGGATGTCGCCTTTGGGCGCAGTGTGTTGCAGGCCGCAAAAGATCCTCATGCCTGATGGCGCCCAGCTTATGTATCCCCCCCCTCATTTGGCATTGCTTTGGGACGTCCCACATAGTAATGACTATGTCGCTCTGTGTCCCGTGATGTACGAAAAAGAAAAAGGGATTTTTATAACAGCTTACCTGTAAAATCCTTTTCTTGGAGTACATCACGGGACACAGAGCTCCCACCCCTCTTTTTGGGACACTTATTGCTTTGCTACAAAACTGAGGTGCTCCCGGATGGGAGGGGCTTATATAGGGGAGGGTACTTCCGGTTTGGAAGTGGCCAGTGCCAGCACCTGAAGGTAATCTATATAACCCATTAGTAATGACTAAGTCGCTCTGTGTCCCGTGATGTACTCCAAGAAAAGGATTTTACAGGTAAGCTGTTATAAAAATCCCTTTTTCTTTTATCCGTGTGTCCACAGAGGGGGAGTGAACGTAATCTAGGGCTTTACTTCTCATTGTTTCTGATAATGGCTGATTCAATTCTAGTTCCCAACTCTCCGTTGGGCACACGGATTCTCCATCTAAATGTACCATCAACAACTTATAAATACTGGAAATTCCATGCTTATCTATCCCCACTTGATCGGCTAGTTTTTCCCATGGGTTCAGCCTACTCATCCCCCGAAGGGGTTTTGGGAGGGACACTACAAAATGTTGATGTTGTTTATATCTCCATACATCCCATTGAGTTGTGCCATACCTTTCCCGCAATCCCGATAGTGAACAAAGGACATTCCCCTTCATAACATCTTTTAGTCTCAGATAGGTCGATGTGGTCCATTTTAGATATAATTTATTATCTTTCCCTGGTGTGAAATAATTATTTCCTGTCAGAGGCATTAAGGAGCTAATATGTTGTCCTCGAATGCCTTTAATTAATTTATCCCATGTTCTTAATGCTTCTAATGTAATTGGTGCTGCTACAGCCAAGAGACTTCTATGTTGCCTTGGGATCCAGATAATCTGTCCCAGCGCAGATTTACTAATGTTTTCCTCCAATTCCACCCATTTTTTTTTGCTGAGGGGCATGAACCCAATCCATGACTCTCCATAGTATTGCTGCCTCGTGATATTTGTTGTGCTTTATCAAGGGACAGTTTGCCCGCACAATATTAATTTTAAGTTCTTTTTAACGAAAGATGTTTTTGAATACAAGACAACCTATATGACATAGTCTATAATGTGAAACGTATTCACAGAGACGTGCGATCATACAAAATAGCTACATTTATTGGTTGACAAAAAGAAAATATTTACATGAAATTAAAATACCAATTTCGTTACATGAACGACTTCAAAATCAATAAAATTACCTGCAAAATGGGCATACAGTCCCTTAGAGATAATGCTGTCATGATAAATTCTCAATAGGTCCAACAACCTTGTATAATTGACAATGAAACAGAACGTCTGTATTTCACACATCCAACCGTTACTATACTGCAGGTAAGTAAGTGGTTAACAATGTGAAATAAATTGGACATTTGTTTTGTCACTAAGATTGGAACTATGCAAAAAGAAAAATATAGTGAAAAATGTAATTTTTACAAAAAACATCTTCCAGTTGTTGGTTAATGAGAATAAATCAAAACTGCAGAATATTCAATATTTTTGAGAACAATGAATTCAAGATAAAATCAAAAATGGCATAATTACCCATTCCACAATTTGAATTTCCTACTGGCAAGTGACCAGAGTTAAGATGGCTGCCGTGGTTTTCCGCTTTCGGGTGTCTAGGAATCTTCATGAGTGTAAAAATAGTGTGTATAGAGTGTAAAAATATGTCTTCATGCATGGTGCATGTGTGTCAGTCTGTCTGAGAGTTTGGATCTCCCAGTGTGCCCCTCAGGGTGGGTCCCTGAGTGTGTGTGTCTTCTCCCTCTCTCATCTAATTTTTCTTCCCTTAAATATTGTCTCTAGACAATAAGATTATAAAAATTATCCTAAGTTCTTCCCAAAGGAGGTGGGTCTTCCACTCATTGGTGGCTGCAGATATGGGAGTTACTGTCCAAAAGTGTCTGGACTCTATAGGTTGACAACTTAATGATTAACTGTTTTCTGGACTTTGGGATCCTCAAGCAATACCACTTTCAACCACTGGGGCATCAATTCTTTAAAGTAGTTGTATACCCAAAATGTGTACAAGCACCTACAGGTAAGCCTACATTAAGGCTTACCTGTAGGTGCTTGCAATATCTCCGAGACCTACACAGTCTCAGAGATATTTGCAAAAAAGACTGTACCGCTATCTACGGCGCATGCGCGCGGTAGATAACGGCGCAGGCGCACTGAGCGCGGCAGCTCTTGAATGGGAGCCTGCCGGACACTGCCGGAAATTTGCGCATGCGCGGGGATCGTGCCGTTCCCCGCGCATGTGCGGGAGTGACGTCATCGCCGCTCCGGCCAATCACAGCGCCGGAGCGGCGATACCCGGAAGTCACTCCGGGTATCATGGATGCGACGGAGGACGTGTCCGAGGACCGCTGCGGGGGCTTCGATCTAAGGTAAGTGATTGATAATGAGCTAGAATGCTAGTCATACTAGCTCATTATACCTTTGCCTTGCAGGTTGACAAAAAAAAAAGAATATATAAACTTAAAGCGGTTGTATACCGCAAAACTTTTTATTTCCTGACAGACTCCATGGCAGACTACGTGTGGGTTAACCCCGCCTCCTCTCCACAGCTATAGGACCCCTTACTCATAAATTTGAGCTCACCTCCACAGACAGGTGTTCCTTTTTTATCCTCCTCACATGGACCTTCATCATGCAATTCGGTGCGATGTCCAGGATGTGGATTGCTTGGATCGATCGGTACTGTTACTGCGGTGCACCCAGGGCCCAGCTATGAGCGGGCGAGTGGTTTCAGGGCTGGAAAATACCCCTATGGTGGAAGGGATGTGGCCCCAGAGTACCGGATCGGATGTCGCAGGAATCCTCGGCTGGCAAGGTCTGAAGATTTTGATTAATTTCTTCTCTCATGGCAGACAAGTTTATGTATGTGGTTTGTTTCCCCTGTTTTCCATTTCCTCTGTGTTGCGGCATGTGGAACGCTTCTGCGTTCCAGGACCTCATATCTCTTCCTGGTTCCCGGTCCACCGTGCATCTGCGCATGCGCCAAGCCGCGGTGAAACCGAGGCTTGGTTTTCGCGCATGCGCATTGCAGCGGAGGGGTCAGGGGCCGCGCAGGCGCAGTGTGTCTGGTCTCCTCGGCGCATTCGCGCAGCGGGACCGGCCGTGACGTCATTCCGGCGGTTTATTTAAACCGCTGAAGAGCCCTATACAGGTGGGATAACCTGTGGGCATAGAGCGGCAGCCTCCCGGAGCCTCAAGACTGCTAGGACGGGGTAAGCACTTCTGTTTGCAATGTAATGCTTTTTATGTTTAGTGTCTCTTAAAGGGACAGTTTTAAAAAAAAAAAAAAAACTTTTTCTTATGCTTTCTTGCATTGATTTGCTTATCCTTAGTCTAGGTAGTGTAGTACTCCTGTGTCTCCCTCGTAATGGACTCATCTTCACCGCCGTGTGGCCAGCCCTCCCGCACAAGGTATGTGCGGAGTGGGTAGGGGGTTGGTGTCTTTTATGCTTCTGGTGGTTGCTAACGGTTACATCCTGCCCACCTCCCCTCCCCCTCCCTCTGTATTATCTCTTACAGCCCGGCAACTTCAGTTCATCAGTCACAAGAAAGGGACCTTGCCAGGCCGCATCATCACTCATCATCCAGGTCCAGACGCGACACTACGTCTAGGACCCATCATCATAGGGGACGTTCACATACCCCCTCTAGACATAGGAGACGTTCCCATTCCTCCTCTAGTCACCGCCACCACCACCGCGATGATCGCTCTGACCACAGAGCCTGTTGGGAATGCAAGACCAGAATCCCGGAGGGCAAATCGCTATGTGACCCATGTTATGCCCGAGCGGTTGGTGAGAAAGAGACCGAAAAACTAAATCTTGAGTCTCTTGTCAAACGTGTGGTACAGCAATCTATGAAAGAAATAGTTGCCCCCCACACAAGGAGCCAGTCCACCACCTTGTCTGGCTCCTTGGCTGACGAGGCCCAGGAAGATCCCGGCCAATTCCAGCCCCATGATTCCTCCCATTATTCCTCGCAAGACGAGATGGAGGGAGATGATTCTACGGTGGGATTCGACTGCGCCTTAGTCTCTCCACTGATCAAGGCAGTGAAGGAAACTTTGAAGTTGGAGGATACCACTGCCCCCCCAGAAAAACAAAGAAAACTGTTTAAGCAACTGGGGAAAGAACGCTCCAATTTCCCACTTCCCTCTGAGCTGAAAGGAGTGTTTGAGGAAGAATGGAGCAAGGGAGATAAGAAGGTTTCCATGCTAAGCAAAACCTCTAGACTGTATCCCTTTAAATCAGAGGATGTCAAGCATCTGGAGAATGCTCCCCTCGTGGATGCAGCAGTAATGCGCCTCCCACTAGAGGACACAGTTTCATTTAAAGATGGTCTGGATCGGAAGATCGACCAGGACCTCAAAAGAATATATAGCCTGGCCGGAACGGCATGCAAACCAGCTTTAGCCCTTGCAGTAACCTCCAAAGCAATGGAGGCCTGGGTGGAAAACGTAGACTCTGTTATAAAAGGTGTCTCGGAAAAACCGGCTCAAAATTCAGCAGTGCAAGAACTTAAAATGGCAATCGCCTTCCTGGGGGAAGCTTCAATTGACCTCATCCGTTTACTGGCCAGATCAATGTTGTCCTCAGTCACGGCCAAACGAGCACTGTGGTTACGCCCCTGGCTTGCTGATCCAGCCTCCAAGCAGGCGTGGTGCAAAATTCCCTTTGAAGGGACTTCACTGTTTGGGAACAAACTTGATAATGCCATTTCAAAGGCTACAGGTGGAAAGTGGGGTTTTCTTCCCCAGGACAGGCGCCAGTTTAACCGGAGAAAACCTCAACAGAGACGCAGTACTGAGCACTCGCGAGAGGCACGCTCCTATAAGCCCGGACGGGATTTTAGGAGAAGCTGGAATTGGAATAGAGGCCAATCTTCTTTTCAAAAGTCTCGCAAGAAACAGACGCCCAGTGGGCGTGAACCAACCAAGTCTTTTTGAGATTGGGCCCGCCCAGGCGGTCGGGTAGGGGCTCGCCTACGCCTCTTCCGGCACGTCTGGGTGGCCTCGATCTCAGACTATTGGACCATCAAGACGGTCTCAACAGATCACACATGGTCCTTCACCAAGATCCCTCCATGCAGACCAATGCAAACCTCACTACCTCGGTCAGAAGAAAAACAACAAGTTCTTCTCTCATATGTGAATGTCCTGAAAGATCAAGGAGCAGTGGTGCCCGTCCCAAAGGACGAGGAATTCCAGGGGGTATACTCCCCCCTCTTCCTAGTACAAAAGAAGAACGGCTCTTGGCGTCCAGTCATAGATCTCACTTTCCTGAACAAGTACATAAAGCACGAGAAGTTCAAGATGGAGTCACTCTCAACCATCCAAAAAATAGTTCAACCAGGCGACTGGTTGATCTCAATAGATCTAAAAGACGCGTACTTTCATGTTCCGGTGGCAGAAAATTTTCACAAATATCTGCGGTTCCAGGTCGAACAAGAGCACTTACAATTTATTTGTCTTCCATTCGGGCTAACAACTTCTCCAAGAATCTTTTCCAAGGTGCTGTTAGCAGTTGTGTCCCTTATCAGAGTACAGGGTGTGCGTCTGTATCATTATCTGGACGATCTACTAGTACTGTCCCAAGACAAGCAGCAGCTGCTAGTCCACAAAGATCAGGTGATCTCTACACTGTTGGAGTTCGGATGGCTCCTAAACCGGGAGAAGAGTCAGCTGGAACCGACCCAGCTCTTGGTCTATCTAGGAGCCCAGTTTGACACCATAGAGAATACCATCTCTCTTCCAGAAGAAAAAATACCGATCATTCGGGGAAGAATCTCCTTAGCCCTAGACTACTCTCACCTAAGAGCGTCACAGGGCCTGAAGATAATCAGCACGATGGTGGCCACATCCCCCATGGTCAAATGGGCGATGTGGAGGCTTCGTCCTTTTCAATCAGGATTCCTCCAGCAATGGAAGACAGACGATCTCAATCAGCGGATCCGGATAACACGGTCAATGAGCAACAGTCTCCTCTGGTGGCTTCAAACCAAGAACTTGTCAACTTGCCACTCCCTTGCTCCCATCCATTGGGTGACTGTTACATCCGATGCCAGCAATGCGGGCTGGGGGGCACATTGTGGGGCAGAACTGGCTCAGGGCAAATGGGATGCCCGTCTCCACTCTCCAGGTTCGAACATTCTGGAACTGCGCGCGGCATGGTGCGCCCTTCAAGCCTTCTCCCACCTTCTGAAAGGGAAGTCAGTCCTACTCAAAATGGACAATACCACCGCTGTGGCATATGTGAAGAGACAAGGGGGCACTCGGAGCCCCACCCTTCTCCAAGAGGTCGAACCTATCATGACCTGGGCTCAGAGGAATCTGCTCAACTTAACAGCAGTCTTCATTCCAGGGGAGCAGAACATTCAAGCGGACTTCCTGTCACGCAGCATGCTAGACAACAACAAATGGTCACTGCATCCACAAACCTTCAAGTGGATCCTATCGTTGGATTTCGATCCAGAGGTGGATCTGTTTGCATCCCCCTGCAATTACAAGATCGGCAGATACTACACCCGAGCTCGGTACAGTCAAGCCTTCAGAGTAGATGCATTAACGAGTCAATGGGACTTCAACAGGGCATATGCCTTCCCTCCTCTTCCGATCATGCTAAAATTCCTACAGCGGCTTCGGTTGGAGGAAGTCGAGGTGATAACAATAGCTCCATACTGGCCGAGCAGACCTTGGTTTCCTCTCCTGAATCTAATGAGCTTCAGGGACCCGCTGCCTCTTCCTCTCAGGCCGGACCTTCTTTCTCAGGGGACGACCCTGCACCCCTGTCCAGCAATGCTGGGACTGATGGTCTGGTTCTTGAGAGGGAAAGGCTAGAGTCTCTTGGGTGTGCTTCTGGGGTAATCTCTACCCTTATGAGCTCCAGAAAGTCTAACACAAATAAAACTTACAATAGAATATGGGCCAGATTTGTCAGCTTCACAACTTCTGCAGGAAAATCATCTAGAAATCCTAGTGTTCAAGACATCTTGAGTTTTCTCCAATCAGGTTTGGATCTGCCTTTATCGATTAGTTCCCTCAGGGTACAAGTATCAGCCTTATCAGCTTTTTCAGGAACGTCATGGGCAACTCATCCCCTGGTTCAACAGTTCTTTCGGGGGGGTATCGAGAATCAGGCCTCAGAGGAAACCTAGATTCCCCAAATGGGATCTTTCGCTCGTTCTTGATGCTCTTTCAGCACTCAACAACAAAGATCTTTCTATTAAGGACTTATCAATCAACTGGCCTTTCTAGTGGCCATTACTTCAGCCAAAAGGGTTTCAGAAATAAGCTTCCTGGGTTGTCAAGAACCTTTTTTGACTTTCTTCCCGGACCGAGTGGTCCTTATTCCCATGCTTGGGTCAAAACCAAAAGTCACATCAGTTTTTCACGAAAATCAAGAAATAGTCCTTCCTACTTTCGATTCTCCAGAATCAGCAGATGTTCATCCCTTGGATGTAGGTGAGACTCTGAAAGAATACTTGCGAGCTACTTCATCTTTTAGAAGCTCGAACTACCTGTTCTTGTTACACACTGGTAGCAACAAAGGAAAGAGGGCTTCCTCCAGAACAATAGCAGCCTGGATTGTTCAATCTATCCAACAGGCCTACAGGGCAAAGGGCTTGGCTCCTCCAGAGGCGGTGACGGCTCATTTCACCAGAGGCATGGCAGCCTCATGGGCAGCAGCTTGACACGTGGCTCCTGAAGTGATATGCAAGGCAGCCTCGTGGTCTTCTATTCATACATTTATGTCTCATTATTGTATTGAGCCTGCTTCCCTTTCCTCTGTTAATTTTGGTCGAAAAATCCTGTCAGTTGACGGGAAAGATTAAAATATATTTTTGTTCAGCATACCCTCCCGTGTGGTTTGGCTAGTTATTTCCCACACGTAGTCTGACATGGAGTCTGTCAGGAAAACGGAAAATTTATTACCAAATACTAACCGTAATTTTCCTTTCCTGATAGACTCCATGGCAGACGGAGTTCCCACCCATGAATAAAAATATGAGAGTTGAAAGTCGGCTAGTTACGGAACACCTGTCTGTGGAGGTGAGCTCAAATTTATGGGTAAGGGGTCCTATAGCTGTGGAGAGGAGGCGGGGTTAACCCACATGTAGTCTGCCATGGAGTCTATCAGGAAAGGAAAATTACGGTAAGTATTTGGTAATACATTTTCAGTTTTTTAAATGTGTATAATTTATATATTGTTGGGAAGACTATGTATGGATATTTATCTTCTGGTAATCCGGTATATATAACATACTTCTAATATACTTTTGATTCATTCACATAACATAATTTGTTTTATATTCCTTTCTAAAAATATATCTATAAGCTGGTTTTTCTAAACAGGGTACAGATTATATGTCAATCAATATAACACAAAAATATTTATCTATATATTTTGAATACGTGTTAATCTCTAAACGTAGGTTCCTTTATTTTCTATACTCACAATTTGACGTATTTCATGCTGCTAATTAACTCTTTAAAACACTTCTATTTATAAAATCACATTGGTATCTATATTTATTCTTCTAACACTGTCCCTAGGTCAACAGATACTAATATCATATTTTTCCCTATGACCCAAAATGTCATTGATAATCTGAACATCATTCTTATTTATTACATATCACTATATGTTCTTACTTTGAATATCATGTGTATTTCTAATGTAAAATGTGTAGCGATACCCCCAAACTAAGAGAGCCGCTGGTTTTGTTTTGGGCCCTGTACACAGCACAGCCAACCCCCGGCAATCTACTCGACCCTTCTCTGGCACAGCTAGTCTAGGGGTGGTATCTATATGTATGGCTCCTATACCAGTTCCTGAACAATCCCACAATAAACCAGACAGTTGTGAAATATAGTAATGAACGCCAATACCAGAATGATTAACTGTAATAGGTTTACTCGTATAGAAAGGGTAACGGTCTGTACCATGTAACACATACATGCAGAGCCCTGCAGTAATAATAACACTAGTCAACTATAGTGCACATATATTTCTATCACACACTGATATATATATATATATATATATATATTTTCCCTTGTGAGCAATATGGCGCTCAGCAATGCTATAAACCCCCCAGTCAGGCCTGACTCAGTTAATGTCAGGGACCTGCCAGAAATCAAAGACAGTTCTTGCTTCCCTCGGTACCTGTGCGTCGGTGCACGCTAAACGATATGGCGCCATTAGGCCTTTAAAAGGCCAGCAGTTACAACAGTGCATTGCTGTCTGATCTGCAGCTTTCTAAACCTGAATACCCGCATACCTGCTACCTGTTACCAGTACTGACCCGGCTTGCTCGACCACCCGATATTTCTCCAACCCTGACCTCGGCTCGCCTTGACCCTGCTCTGTCTCTCACCTGCCTACCTGCTGCCAAACCTTGCCTGTGTTCCTGACTACGTCTAAGCCTGCTGATCCATACACCTGACTACCTGCTCTGACCCGGCTTGTCTGACCCTCCTGCTGTCTGCTGTTTGTGCACCTAAACCAAGCTCATCTCACCTTGCTCCAGCTTCCGCTGTTCCAGTATCCACCAGCTTCCGGGTCGCTGACCCGCAATCACCTGCTCTGCTGCCTACAGATCCAGCCATCCCTGGAGGATCACCACCTTGCCACGGTGCCAACCACCACACCTACTGCAGGCACTCCTACCTCACTGCGCTCTCGAGGTCACTGTCCCCAATCCAGTGACTCCTGAGCCAGGGCTGTAAGAGAGGTCTCCTCCTACAAAGTCAGGCTCTACGACCAGGTACGTTCTGTACATAACAGTATCAGACAGCCATGACAGAGCCTGCAGGAGAAGTTCCTGCCGTGGAGGAGCTTTGCAAACACCTGGCAGCCCTCACACAAGCAGTGAAGAGTCTACAAGAAGGCTACGTCTGGCTGGAAGGACAAGTTCAGAACCTCACTGCCTCCGGTGATGCGGCCCCTGCACCCTCTGCCAGGCCTTCGTCAACTGCCTCTGCTCCTTCGGTAGTGATGCTTCCACCCGTACCCAGAGTTCCTGTCCCAGAGGGGTTTTCAGGAGACCGGACAAAATTCCAGGCCTTCCGTAATGCCTGTCAGCTTTATTTTGCCCTACAACCCCGGACTTTCTCCTTAGAAGTCACTAAGGTGGGATTTGTGATTTCGTTACTCCAGGGTGAACCCCAGACCTGGGCCCATCGGCTACTGGGAGAAAATAATGTTCAGACTCAATCCCTGCTATCCTTCTTCCAAGCCATGGCCCAGCTTTATGACGATCCCCAACGGACTGCCACCGCTGAGTCTGCCCTGCTTGCGCTCCAGCAAGGTCGCCGAGCGGCCAAGGACTATGTTACGGACTTTAGACGCTGGAGCGCAGACACTCAGTGGAACGAGGCAGCCCTGCGTCACCAATTCCGCTTGGGCCTTTCCGAGGGTCTGAAGGACGAACTCGCCCGAGTGGGGGTACCAGAGACCCTTGAAACCTTGATTACCACAGCCATCCAGATTGATCGCAGACTTCGTGAACGCCGGGCAGAGCGTTCCTCCCAGCAAACTCGCCCAGTATGGATGACCACAAGAGCTCCCATGCCAGCTTCCCGTTACCTGCCGCCCACCAGTTTAAATCCTGGCAATCCCAGTCCGGACACCTCCGAACCCATGCAACTTGGGATAATGCGACCAGCCCTGCTACCTGAAGAACGGGCACGCCGTCGCCAACTGAACCTTTGCCTCTATTGCGGTGAAGCCGGTCACTACGTGCGCAACTGTCCTGTCAAGATGCGTAAGTGCCCTTCGTTCATTCCTGCTAATCTCGCATCTTTATCTGCCAATGCAACCCACCTTGCTCTCTCTCTCTCGTTGCAGCTCCAGGGAAGGACAGTCCCAGTCAACGCTATCATTGACTCTGGCGTATGTAGTTGTTTCATCGACTCCACATTTGCCAATCAACATAACATCCCTCTTCAGGAAAAGACTCATGGACTTTCTGTTTACTTGGCCGATGGCTCCCGTATAAAATCAGGACAGGTAACCAAGGAGACCCTTCCTCTGCCTGTCACCTCTACCGCTCAACATAAGGAGTGGCTGACTCTTGATGTTATCTCTTCTCCCCTGTTTCCCGTGATCCTGGGTATACCCTGGCTCCAGGCTCACAACCCCCAGATCAACTGGGTGTCTGGAGAAGTGTCCTTCCTGTCCCCTTACTGCCAGAAGTACTGTCTACCTGGATCCCTCAGCCCATCCACCACTCTGTTATGTATGGACTCTGACTAGAACCTGCTTCAGTCCGTCCCAGGACCTTACCATGAATTTATTGATGTCTTCAGTAAACGGGGGCTGACTCCCTTCCGCCTCACTGCCCCTATGACTGCCCCATCGAGCTCCTTCCTGGGGCCGAGATTCCCTTTGGGCGCATCTTCCCCTTATCAGAAAAGGAACAAGAGGCTCTGAAGGTCTACATCAATGAAAATCTGGGAAAAGGGTTCATCCGCCCATCTACCTCACCAGCGGGCGCCGGAATATTCTTTGTCACCAAGAACCAGACCCTCCGCCCATGTGTGGACTACCGTGAGTTAAACAACATCACAGTCAAAAAACGTTATCCTCTTCCCCTGATACCTGAACTCTTCCAGAAATTAAGGTCTGCTGTAATCTTCACCAAATTGGACCTAAGGGGGGCCTACAATCTGGTCCGCATCCGGTCCGGGGACGAGTGGAAGACAGCTTTTCGTACCCGATTCGGCCACTACGAATATTTGGTCATGCCCTTCGGCCTGTGCAATGCTCCTGCCACCTTCCAGCACTTTATCAATGATGTGTTCAGAGACTTCCTTGATATCTTTGTCATTGTCTACCTTGATGACATTCTAGTCTTCTCCGGATCACTTGACAGACATCGGGAACATGTCCGCAGGGTACTGGGCCGCCTCCGCCAACACGGACTATATGCCAAGGCGGAGAAATGCGAATTTGAGCAGCAGACTATCCAATTCCTAGGGTTAGTAATCTCCCCCACAGGGATCAAGATGGATCCTCAAAAAGTGTCCGCTATACTGGACTGGCCTGTACCTTTGGATAAGAAAAAAGTGCAACGCTTTGTGGGTTTTTCAAATTTTTACAGGAGATTTATCAAGGGATTTTCTGCAATAATCACACCCATCACACAACTGACCAAGCAGAACTTACGTTTCCATTGGAACCCTGAGGCCCAAAGAGCCTTTGACACACTTAAAGGACTTTTCACATCAGCTCAAATTCTCAGCCATCCTGATCCTGCACTACCTTACATTCTTGAAGTGGATGCATCTGAAGTTGCAGTCGGGGCCGTCATCTCCCAACGCCAAGGTAACAAGGACTTAATGCACCCTGTGGGGTTCTTCTCTCAAAAACTCTCCCCTGCAGAGAGGAATTATGATGTTGGTGACCAGGAATTACTTGCCATCAAAGCCGCCTTAGAGGAATGGAGGTACCTGTTGGAGGGCGCTGCCCACCCAGTATTAATTTACACTGATCACAAGAACTTACAGTATTTAAGGTCCGCTAAACGGTTGAAGCCTCAGCAGGCCCGTTGGGCTTTATTTTTCTCACGCTTCTGCTTCCATATCACCTACCGGCCAGGTTCAAAAAACATCAAACCAGACGCACTATCACGCATGCATGACAACCCCAAGGATTTATCTGTTCCGGACACCATCCTACCAGCAGGAAATTTTTTACTTCTACAGACTGATCTGCTCTCTCAAATCAGACAAGCATCTACGGACTCTTCCAAACCCCCTGGTACCACCTTGACTTCCAGAGATGGATTATTTTGGAGGGGGAGCCAAATTTTTGTTCCAGGAAGCACTCGGGTTGAGGTACTGAAGCTCCTCCACGACCATCCACTAGCAGGACATTTTGGAGTCCGCAAGACTCTTGGGCTGGTACGGCGCACATTCTGGTGGCCAGGTCTGGAGGAGTTCTGCAAATCATACGTCAGTGCATGTCCCGTCTGTAACCAAAACAAAACATCAAGGAACCGAGCCTGGGGACTACTGAAACCCCTACCTGTACCTGATAGACCATGGAGGATGATTGCTATGGATTTTATTGTGGAGCTTCCATGTTCCGAGGGGTGTACAGCAATCTTTGTGGTCGTAGACCGCCTGACTAAAATGGCCCATTTCTTGCCACTAAAGGGCACCCCATCCGCTGCTGAGACTGCCCGTGTTTTCATTAAGGAAATCATCAGATTACATGGAGTCCCTTCAAACATTGTGTCAGACAGGGGTGTCCAGTTCACTTCACGTTTTTGGAGAGCTCTGTGCGAAATCTTGGAAATTGAACTTGCCATGTCCTCAGCTTACCACCCCCAAACCAACGGGCAAACTGAGAGGACAAATCAGACTCTTGAACAGTATATCAGATGTTTCACGTCCTTTGCACAAGATGATTGGGTGTCCCTATTGCCCTTAGCAGAGTTTGCCTACAATAATGCCAACCATTCGGCCACTGGACAATCCCCCTTCTTTGCTAATCACGGCTTCCATTTAACATTTTTACCTGATTTTCTTCCAGAATCTCCAGTCCCGGCAGTACAGAGCACAGTGGATTTCCTCAGCCGTAACAATCGGGTGTTGCAGGAAGCAGTAACCAAGGCCCAAGCGGACAGCAAGAGAGCCTATGACAGGAAGAGGAGAGGGGAGCTGGACCTTCAACCAGGTGATCAGGTATGGCTTTCCACAAACAACGTCAAGTTGGCCTGCCCATCCAAGAAGCTGGCACCCAAGTTCATGGGACCCTTCCCGGTAAGAAGAAAAATCAATGAGGTATCTTACGAATTATCCTTACCTGACTCTCTAAAAGTTCACCCAGTGTTTCATGTTTCATTGTTGAAGCCTGCAGTACCTGACCCCTTTCCTGACAGAGGAGCCAGACCACCAGAACCAGTTTTGGTTGACAGTCTCGAGGAATACGTGGTGGAGGCCATCCTTGATTGTAGGAAACGGCAAGGGCTAACTCAATTCCTAGTCAAATGGAAGGGGTACGGTCCGGAGGGCAACTCCTGGGAACCCGAAGGCAACATCCATGCCCAGAGGTTAATCCGTGCCCCTTGGGGGGGGCAATGTCGGGGACCTGCCAGAAATAAAAGACAGCTCTTGCTTCCCTCAGTACCTGTGCGTCGGCGCGTGCGCCGGGTGTGGGCGCGCGTGCGCCAATTGCGCACGCGTGTGCGCGCGCTAAACGATATGGCGCTATTAGGCCTTTAAAAGGCCAGCAGTTACAACAGTGCATTGCTGTCTGATCTGCAGCTTTCTAAACCTAAATACCCGCATACCGGCTACCTGTTACCAGTACCGACCCGGCTTGCTCGACCACCCGATATTTCTCCAACCCTGACCTCGGCTCGCCTTGACCCTGCTCTGTCTCTCACCTGCCTACCTGCTGCCAAACCTTGCCCGTGTTCCTGACTACATCTAAGCCTGCTGATCCATACACCTGACTACCTGCTCTGACCCGGCTTGTCTGACCCTCCTGCTGTCTGCTGTTTGTGCACCTAAACCAAGCTCATCTCACCTTGCTCCAGCTTCCGCTGTTCCAGTATCCACCAGCTCCCGGGTCGCTGACCCGCAACCACCTGCTCTGCTGCCTACAGATCCAGCCATCCCTGGAGGATCACCACCTTGCCACGGTGCCAACCACTACACCTACTGCAGGCACTCCTACCTCACTGCGCTCGAGGTCACTGTCCCCAATCCAGTGACTCCTGAGCCAGGGCTGTAAGAGAGGTCTCCTCCTACAAAGTCAGGCTCTACGACCAGGTAGGTTCTGTACATAACAGTTAAAGTTCAGTCTTTGAGTGAGGAATCTTTGCATGCAAGATGATCGATGGTGCACATACAGGAACAATGATTTGTAATCCAACAGTGGTCTATGGCAATAGAAACAACTCCCCGGAGACTATATAACTCAGTTCTGCAACTAGTCTCCTGTCAGGAAAGCAAGTATAACACGATGGGCCAAGGCAGTCAATAGGCCTAACAAAGTACTCGGTTATAGGTGTGAGCAGGTGCTCTCTCACCCCTCCGGACTCGATCCCAGTCCGGAACTCCCACCGCTGTGTCTCCGCACACAGGATCTGCCACCGCAGGATCTCTGGTCCAACTGACGTCCACGAAGCAGGTAGATGTCAGATGCTGCACAGGCTCAGCAGCGAGGTGGAAGGCTCTGAAAGTGCGCAAGGCCCAGGCCTCGGGCCTTGCACTCGCAGCAGGTCCGCACAGGATGTCCTCTTGCCAGCCGCGCGGTGTCCAAAGAGGCCGGGCTTAGCCTCGCCCTCCCCTTTTATACCCCACCCATGAGTCTCTACGGCAGCCCAATGCACCCTGGGTGCCAAACGGGGTTCTGGGTAACATAATCCATGGGGCCTCAACGGAGACCCCGCTACACACTCCCCCCCACTTAAACTCTTTGGTCCCCAAAGATAACGGTCAACATACACTACGCACAACATTAGACAAAGTTGCGTATGATGTCGGCAGAGGAAGTTCCCACCAAAAATGAGAGGCTGAACTTCCTCGCCCACAGGTCACACTATCATAAGTGGCCTGCCTAACTGTGCCAGGGGGTGAGTTGGGGTTGCCCTCCACCAAATGAACAGTGGAGGGTTTAGGGCTTTCTGCACTCCTCCTGGCAGTTGCCACAATGTCCTCTGAGCTCCTCCCCATTTGTGGGTAAGTCAACCTTCGGGGAGGCCTTATGGCCCTTTTCACCCTCCGCTCTCTTGGGATTTCTGGCTCGGACACTGTAGGTTCCTCTTCCGGAACAGACATGGCAGCTTCCACTGTTTCTGAATCATTTAACTCAGGAGCAGGAAGATTCACAGAACATCTTGGATCCTCCTCTGGGAGTGAGTCGAGGGCATCTTCCCATGAGTCTGATAGAGGACTGGACGGGATGAATTCAGTAGCTTCTGCATTCAGTGTACTGTCTATGGTGTCTTCCAAAGGTGGGAGATCTATAGCAGAAGTCACTGGGGCCTGGGAAGGCCATAGCCATTCTAGCTCTTCCCTCTCATCCTCACTAGGTTCAGAGACATCTGTTTCTTCAGACCGAGATGCCTGGGACCGGGTATTTGGCCTAGGAGTATCCAGGATGGAAGCTGGCTTGGGGAAGTCTTTTGCAGGGGGTATCCGAACTGCTTTGGCAAGTGGGAGTATGTGGTCCTGGTGCCAAGTCTTCATCGGCCCCACCTTTCCCTCCGGCTTCAGTTGGTAGACTGGCAGGCCGGACAGCTTCCTGCAAATAACATACGGCTCGGGTCTCCATCTGTCTGCAAGTTTGTGCTTCCCAGGGACTCCTAAGTTCCGTAGCAGCACTCTGTCCCCAGGCTGCAGATCCTGGATCCGGACCTTCAGGTCAAAGTTTCTCTTGTTGCGAGCTCCTCTCTGATCCGAAGCTGCTTGGGCCTGCTCATAGGCCAACTTTAAACTGTGTCTCAGCCTGTCCACATATCCTTAGTGGGAAGTGGCTGAGGAATGGTTTATGGAGGTACCAAAGGCCAGGTCTACGGGTAGTCTTGCTTCTCTCCCAAACATGAGTCGGTAGGGAGAGTACCCTGTAGCATCACTGGTAGTACTGTTGTAAGCATGTACAATTGCTGCTATGTGCCTGCTCCAGTGCTGCTTCTTTTTACTATCTAAAGTTCCCAGCATGTTGAGTAGGGTTCGGTTGAACCTCTTCGGCTGTGCATCCCCTTGTGGGTGATAGGGAGTGGTTCAGGTCTTCTTGATCCCTAAGGAGTCCAGGAGTTTCCTGATCAGCCGACTTTCAAAGTCCCTCCCTTGATCCGAGTGGAGACGCTGTAGTAGCCCATAGTGCACAAAGTATTTTTCCATGAGTACTTTGGCCACTGTGGAAGCCTTCTGGTTTTGGTTGGGAAGGCCTGGGCATACCGGGTGAAATGGTCGGTTAACACCAGAACATTTCCTAGTCCACTCAAGTCAGGTTCGAGGCAGAGGAAATCAATGCATACCAAATCCATTGGGCCTTGACTTTGCAGGTGGCCCATTGGGGCAGCTTGATGGGGTAGAGTTTTCCGCTGGATGCAGCGTGCGCATGAATGGCAGTATTCCTCTACTTCAGCCCTCATGCGGGGCCAACAGAACTGCCTTCTGACAAGTTGAAAGGTCCTTTCAGCTCCTAAATGCCCATGGTGGTCATGTAAGGCGACCAAGACAGTCTCTCTGTGTTTCTCAGGTAGAAACAGTTGCCATTTGTCTTCCAGGTCATCAGAAGGGCCCCTTCGGTAGACCACCCCTTGATGCACCTGCAACCTGTCCCACTCCTTCCGCAACAGGGGAGCTTCCTTTGAAGGATGATGCAGGAGTCTATCTGGATCCTGATTTTCCAGGGCCTCCAGGACCAATTTCCCCAAAGGGTCTTCCAATTGGTCACATCTCAATTCTTTTTTTGACAGCTTGGGTAAGTCATCTTCCTCTAAGTTACTCCACAGTATTGATTGGGGACCCCGACTACTGTGACCCCTATCTCTTCTGCTCTGGACCCCCCCTTGGCCTGGAGTTCAGCCCCTTGACAGAGGGCCCGCACCCCGTCCGGTGCCACTTGGGTCCAGCCTTCCGTGCTGCTAGTGGGAGCATGAGACCTTCTGGACAGGGCATCCACATCTCGATTTCCAGCCCCGGGTTTGTATTTCAGGCTGAAGTTGAATCCAGACAGTGCAGCCAGCCACCGATGGCCTGTGGCATCCAGTTTTGCTGTGGTGAAGAGATAAGTAAGGGGGTTGTTGTCAGTTTTCACAGTGAATTCTGCCCCATACAGATAGTCTTTAAGTTTATCAACTACAGCCCACTTGAGGGCCAGGAACTCCAACTTATGAGTGGGATAGTTTCTTTCAGAGGGGGTCAAACTTCTGCTCACATATGCAACGGGTCGCAGTTGCCCTTCATGCTCCTGGTAGAGCACTCCTCCCAGACCGTCATGACTGGCATCTACATTGAGTTCATAGGGTTTCCTTGGGTCTGCATAGGCCAAGACAGGGGCAGTGGTTAAGCTCTTCTTCAGCATTTGGAAGGCCTCGTCGCACTTTCCATTCCACTGGTCTTCGACTGACTCTCCCGGCTTCCTGGGACCCGAGCCATTCTCTTCTCCCTCTGTCTTTAACAGTTCATTCAGGGGTCTGGCAATCCGTGCGAACCCCTCTACGAACCTCCTATAGTAGGAGCAGAACCCCAAAAAGGACCTTAGTTCTGTCACAGTGGTGGGCCGTGGCCAGGAGGTAACTGCCTCCAGTTTCCCGGTGTCTGTGGATTCCCCTTCTTCGGACACTATGTGCCCCAGATAGTTGACTGATGACTGGTAGAACTGGCATTTCTCTGGCGAAAGCTTGAGTCCCTCTTCGCTGAGCCTTCTCAAGACTTTTTCAAGTCTCTCTTCATGTTCCTCTAGAGTCTTCCCAAAGACGATGTTGTCATCCAAGTACACAAGAACTTCGATGAGGTTCATGTCTCCTACGGTTTTCTCCATGAGGCGTTGAAAGGTGGCAGGGGCTCCAGACAGATCTTGGGGCATCCGGTCAAATTCATAGAATCCCACAGGGGTTATGAAGGCTGTCTTCTCCTTATCTTCCGAATGCATAGGGATCTGGTAGTATCTACTCTTTAGGTCCATGACACTGAACCACCTGGCTCCATACAAACACTGTAGGGCATCCTCTATCCTCGGAGTGGTATACTGGTCGGGTATCGTTCTCCCGTTGAGAGTCCTGTAGTCTATACACAACCCCAACGACCCATTCTTCTTCCTGACCACCACTATTGGGGAGGCATAGGGGCTTCTAGATTCCCGGATAACACTGGTTCGCTTGAGCTCAGCGAGCTGTTCTCTCAGGTCTTCTAGGTCGGCTAGAGGAACTCGTCTGACTCTCTCCCTGAAAGGCTTATCTTCCTGGAGGCGGATTCGATGGGTGGCACTCTTCGCACACCCTACATCGAACTCATCTTTGGAAAAAATCTTCCTCCATCTGGTCAACTGGGCCTTTGCTCTCTCTTTCCAGGCCCTTGGCAGATTCGGATTCTCCATGCAGAGCTTCTCCCAGATAGTTCTTTCTCCCTCTGTCTTTTCCACATCTGATAAGACAATTGGGGCAGCAGGGCTTACCTGGCCCAACAACATCCTAGCGGGGATCTCCATGGGAGTACCCGTGGTATTCCTGACGCTCACCGGCACCTTACAGTGTGCCTTCTTCAAAGCCCTTACTGGAACCATTTCTGGGATCACTTCTAAGCCTGAGTATTCTTCCCGTGGGTCTGGTTCCAACATGACAAAGGGGCCAGGTTGCTCCCAAGTAAGCTTCACAGTGGCCCTGAGACAGGTTACTTCACCGGGCTGCAATACTATCCCTTTCTTCGCCAGTCTTCAGACTTTTCCCACCCCCTCTTCTGGGGCCTGCTGTTCCAAAATTAGTCGCTGGTAGGCTGTCTTCAACATTGGGTGGATTCTGGTGACAGCAGAATTCTTCCCTCGCATTAGAGGGGCCAAGAGCCTTCTCACTAGGTCTGTGTTGGTCCCTATGATTAGGGAGCACTTGTTGGCTCCAGGCGGTCGGGGGCACACCACTGCCAGGGTATCGAACACTTCAGCCTTCCCGGCTACTGAGGGGTCAAAGATCAGTTTTATGGGCAAGTAACCATCGTAAGGGAAACTCTGTGTTCCGATTCCCCATATCTCTAAATCTTCAATTCTCTGGATGGGTAGATGACTCAGATGCTTATCATAGAAGTCATGGTATAACAAGGTCTCTTGTGCTCCAGGATCCAAAATGGCTCTTGTGTAGACTCCCTCCTCCTGGATAGGCACTACGGGGGAGGGGCAAACCAATTTTTCTGGATATGGCTTCAGAGGGGTCTCTCTCTGTTGGCCCCCACACTTTCCCCTGGAGTTTTCCTTCTTGTGTTTGGCTGTTGACTTTAGTCCCTCTTAGGCTCGGTATGCATTGATCTCCCCTCTCTTTTTAGATGTATGCTCCCGCTGAGGGACATTATTTCTCTTTTAAGGTGTATATTCCCGCTGAGGAACACTGTTCTTCTTCCGAGGGGGTTTGCCCCCTTTCCTTCTGGGCTTCTCATTCAGTTTGGATCCAATGGAGCTCACTGGAGATGATGGGCACCCGGTTGACTCCTTCACCGAGGCCCTCTGAAGTTTTCCGCCGGCTTGCGATTATTTATCTTATTTTTCTTGGGGCTGGAACATACTTTCGCAATATGGCCAATTCCTCCGCAGTTAAAACAAATTGCATCCCCCCAGTCTTGTAGGGGAGTGGGCGCTGGGGTACCCAGGAACAACTCCTTCTTCAGTCCCTCATTTTCTACGACCCTTGGATCCTTTGCCATCAAAGAGGTCAGCATCTCCAACACCTGAGACATCTGTGACTTCAAGGTATCTACTTCTGAGTCTCTTTCAAGGGTCATGGCTGATCTGACCATCACCGGTGTAATAAGAGGTATGCGTCTTGATCGCTTGTTGAACTTTCAGTAGAGCCTCTTCATCTCTGATGATCCTTACCAGATCAGGGTAATTCAGTGACATACCTCCTCCAGAGGTTTCAGGTGGAGCCAGACTGGATCCGAGCGTAGCGCTCCCTTTAAGATCTGCTTCATTCTTGCCGCATCTATGGCTTGGGGCACCATCCCTTTTTTTTAGCACGATTTGGCAAAGCATCTTGTTCAGTCTTCTGACATACTCCGACAGCTTTTCTCCTGGCTGCTGAAAGGTGTGTTCGAACTGATACACCAGTTCCGTTACTTTCTCTAACTGACCGAACTCTTCTTGTAGCATGGCTAAACAGTCATAAGCCGTGCAGGCAGTATTTCCAAACCGGAGACTTTTTACAGCTTCTGCAGCCGCGCCTTTCAGAGTTTCCATCACGCGCTGCTTCTTCTGCGCTTCAGGCACCTCCCATGCCTCTACAGCTAATAAGGCCTGCTCGATCCAAGTATCGAAGTCCTCCTCCCCCACAGGGACGGGCAGTCTCCCCGAAAATGTTCTCAGCTTCTGGTAGCTGGCCTCTATGTGTACCGTGTTCGCCTTCTGACACTTCGTGAGCAGATCCCCTAAGGCATTTAACAGCTCTGGCCCTATGGCAGTAATGGGTGTCACCGGAGGTGTCGTCCCTTTCTGCTTCTCTGTTGTATGGGGTATCCTTGGCGGTGATCCCGTTGGGGATGGCGGAGGTGACTCCGTCTTTACAGTCATTGTGTGCACCAAACCATAAGTTTTGTTATCTGGCGTCTGCACACTTCGGCCTTTAAAGTTCCCCGGTACTCCATCCCCAGGTGTCTACTTCCAGCTCCCTGTGTCGCACCACTAGGCCACCATTCCAAATAATAAATCTACCCACCTCTTTGTTAACCTTGACCCGAGCCTTGTTCACCTTCTCCACTGACCAAGCCCAATGCCAAGCTGTCCTGCCCACCATGTCTGACCAAACTATCAGCATCCCCGGAAATTAAGTGCGCAACCGCAAGAAGTCATACTTAACATCCCATATTAACTGATGCATAGACCTGGCCCCCATGTCATTACCCCCTGCATGCAGAACCAAAATATCCGGTGCTCTATCCAGGCGTGCAAACTTATGCACCTCTGGGATGACCCTGCTCCATACCATGCCTGGCACCCTGATCCAACGGACCTGAGCTTCTCGAAGGGGAATACCCAACTGCCTCCCATTGGGCCGTACATCAGCCCGTCTGGCCCCCCAAAACACATAAGAGTGACCTAGAATCCAAACTAGGCTGATCTCACCACCTGAAAAACATTGAAACACAAAACACAACAATTTTTTAACATTCCCCGCCATCACCAATAACAGACTGAACAAGGAACCCAACATGTGAACCCTTACTCATGCATCAAGTGTGGACGAATATAAAGCCTAAACCTGTCAGAATCCCATCGCCCAATCCGCATCACCGCATCGGCATTCAGACCTGCCTGTGCCGCCTCCGTGGCTGCCCCAATGCTGAAGGAGTGGGAGGCGTAACCCTTTGGGTCATACCCTGCCTCCAACAAACATTTTTTGAACACCGCTATAAACTGAAATCGGGACAAAGCTGACCCATCCTGGTGCATAAAAAACGACCCCTCAAGTCCCGGACGCATGGAACGGAAGGATTCCACCGCTCGTACAGGACAGATTGCCGCATCCGGAATGCGAAACAATAGGAGTCGCATACCCTTGCCCCTCTGATCCATTTTAGACCTACGCACCCAAACCCTGACCGAGTCCTCCGAATACTCCACGTCTTGAACCAACAGGCCCCCCTGAGCCTGCTTGGAAGAACTGACCAACTCACCAACCCTCAACGCCCTGAAAAAGGCAAGCGCAAACGCTGCCCGGAATAAGTAACACTCGTATGTCGAACTGCACACGGAATGTAAATGCTGAAACAAGTTCTGCAACATCATAAATGAAACAGGCCGGCGACTATCCATAGTCTTGCGACCTCTCCTGTACCCCTTCACCGCCTGTTTTACCCCCCAAAAAATTGTATAGTCCCTGCAACTGTGCCACTTAAAAAGGAAAGCCAAACCCGCCAGTGTCCGATCCACCGCAGATGCTGAAATCCCTTGCTCCATCTTCAAGGTGAGAAAATAAAGAACAGCAATGCGCGCCTCATACCCCGCAGGGGGAATCCCCAGCCCATGTACAAATGCCAACCACTCCCGCCATACCTTAGAGTAGGCATTCCATGTAGCCTCACTCACCGACCATTGAATCCACCGTGCTGCGTTGTCAAAGCAATGCTCCACATCCAGTCGGGACAGGTGACTCTGTGTTGCTCCGCTGCTGGTGCCAACTTCCAGAACCTTCCCCACTGAAAACGAGACAAAGCGTCAGCCAAAGTGTTATCAACCCCCAGAAGGTGCACAGCATAAATGAACACAGTCAAGTGTAGGCAACGCAGAACCAAATGACGCAGCAACCGCACCACCGGCTGCGACGCAGCCGAAACACGATTCACCACCTGTACGACGCCCATGTTGTCACAGTTGAAACAAACCTTTAAATTATGGAATGACTTGCCCCACAGTTCGAGCGCCACCACAATCAGGAAAAGCTCCAGGAGTACTAAGTTATTCAAGAACCCCGCCTCCTCGCACTCCTTGGGCCAAGGTGCAGTGCTCCATTTTCCACGACAGAAAGCCCCATACCCAGTGGAGCCAGCCGCGTCTGTAAATAATTCCAAGTCGAAATTACTAATGGGCCTAGACATCCACAACGCCCGCCCGTTGAAAGACTCCAAGAACTCGTGCCACACTCTCAAATCACCACCTGTACGACGCCCATGTTGTCACAGTTGGAACAAACCTTTAAATTACGGAATGACTCACCCCACAGTTCGAGCGCCACCACAATCAGGAAAAGCTCCAGGAGTACTAAGTTATTCAAGAACCCCGCCTCCTCGCACTCCTTGGGCCAAGGTGCAGTGCTCCATTTTCCCCGACAGAAAGCCCCATACCCAGTGGAGCCAGCCGCGTCTGTAAATAATTCCAAGTCGAAATTACTATTGGGTCTAGACATCCACAACGCCCGCCCGTTGAAAGACTCCAAGAACTCTCAAATCCTCCCTGTGCTCACCATTCAAACTCACGAAATAAGTCGGAGCCCACACCCCAGCTGTCGCAGCGGACAGCCTGCGGCTAAATACCCTGCCCATGGGAATTATCCTGCAGGCGAAATTCAACTTACCTAACAGCGACTGCATCTTGCGCAGCTGGATCTTACGCAGACCAATAATCCCCCGCACTTCCGCCTTCAGGGCCTCCAACTTCTCCTCTGGAAGTCGACATTCCATCCTTAATGAGTCCAAAACGATGCCCAAGAAAACAATGGACGACGTGGGGCCCTCCGTCTTTTCGGGTGCCAGAGGGACCCCGAAACGGTCGGCCACGTATTGCAACGTCCCCAAGAGGATGGAGCAAACATTCGACCCCCGGGGACCCACACATAGGAAATCATCCAGATAATGGATGATCGAGCTGAGCCCCGATGCGTCTCGGACCACCCATTCCAAGAAGGAGCTGAAGGTCTCGAATAGTGCGCAAGAGATGGAGAACCCCATGGGCAAACAACGATCCACATAGTATGCCCCATCCCAACAATCGAAAACTGTCCGGGTGAACCGATTCAACATCAGCCTTTGCCATGGGCGCTCCCCGCCCACATCTGCGAACCCACGCCACCGCTGCATCAAAGGAAGTGTATGACACCGTGCAGTCCTCCGGGCTATAGCATCATTAACTGATCCACCCTTCGGAAAGGAAAGGTGGTGAATCAAACTAAACTTGTGTGGCTCCTTCTTGGGCACTACCCCCAAGGGAGAAACCACCAAATCCGGTAGCGGAACCGTCGCAAAAGGCCCAGCCATCCGCCCCAAATGCATCTCCTTCGACAGCTTGTCCGAAACCACCAAGGGCTGCAGCAAGGCGGACCTCAAGTTCCTAGCCTCTGGGGG
The DNA here is from genome assembly GCA_029206835.1 of Rana muscosa. NCBI lineage: Eukaryota > Metazoa > Chordata > Amphibia > Anura > Ranidae > Rana > Rana muscosa. The sequence continues at coordinate 16,931 of JARGYO010005615.1, read as the reverse complement.
AATGGCAGAGAGCGAACAGGGGATCCTAAAACCACTAGCAAAGCCCTCCTCCAACAACCTGGCGGCACATCTGTCGGGATATGGTGCTACTAGCGGCCATTTTGAGCAAGGAATATAAAAGCAGTTTATATACAGGAAAAATATAGACTTTATAGTATAGAAAAGATGCATAGAAAATGGGCATTTTACCTAATCCATCACAGTATTATCACCGATCTCTGTATTGGTGTCACTGGTGATGTAAGTTCCCAGCCGGTGTCATTAGTACAGTGACAGTATATAGTATTATCACTGATCTCTGTATTGGTGTCACTGGTGATGTCAGTGAGTGTCAGTCCCCCCCCCAGCGTCAGTTAGTGTCAGATTGTCCGTCACACTTTGGCAGTCCCATTAGAAGTCAATGATCACCCCCATTAGTAATATAAACAAATAAAATAAATTTGTAGTCAGAGTCCTCCCGTACCGATAAACCCTAACCACCCAAGGCCTGAGGTGTGACATACCCTAACCAACCAAGGCCTGAGGAGTGCCTTAGCCTGACTGAACGGTATACCTGAAAAGAGGGCATACCCTGTAAGAAGAAAAGGTAAATGTATGCTAGAATATGAAATGATGTAGGAAGTATGACCGTGAAAAAAGAGGGAACCGGGAGGGTGGGCACCCGGAAATCGGCAGTTGCAGAGGAGAAGGAGGAGGTGGGCTATATAGCCCCGGACTCCTCCCACAAATACAGGCTGGCCTGCGGCCAGCCTTCCCACTTGAAGTCAGAGTCCTCCCGTACCGATAAACCCTAACCACCCAAGGCCTGAGGTGTGACATACCCTAACCAACCAAGGCCTGAGGTGTGCCTTAGCCTGACCGGACGGTATACCTGAAAAGAGGGCAAAAGACACATGTGTAGGTGTATAAGAAGCTTTAATGAGATATGCAAAATAACGAGCTTAATCCAACAAAGAGGCGAACGCCCTCACAACCTCAGCGTGAGGTTCGGGAATGTACCGGCTGAAACAGGAGGACCTCCACCGCCCCATGTGTTTTGATGATGAAAGGAGGCACCCCCTGTTTGGATGCGGCAGACGCTGCCCCAATCCTAAACGAGTGACCACTAAACAAACTGGGGTTCAACCCCAGCCTCCCGACCAGAATCCTAACGTGAGCAACAAACTGTTTGGACGTTAAAGGATCCACGGGGAAAGGTAACAGAGGACTGTCCAGTGGGCAAGCAGCCAGAAACCCTGAAAGACCAACAAGAACCGCAAACAGGCACCACCTGTGAACAGTGCTGTAAAACTTGACCACAAAACCCTGCCCCACTTGCCTAGTTTTGTTGTTGTTAAGCTGTAAGGCAAAATGGTCACTACCCTGACAAAGACTGCTCTTACACAGGAAAGGAGACAGACTACTAACCCGTGACACCTCCCCGGGCCTGAGGAACCCAAAGAAGCTAAGATAAATGGCAGCCTTGATCACCAGACTGGGACCAACACCAAAGGGGGATGCAGACAGTAGATACGACATGTCCCGGACCATCTGGCCGGTAACAGGCAGTCTAGACACCTGAGACTGACCCTGAGACTTCACAATACCCCTCAACACGGCTTTAGGAGGATGAGCAGCAAAAATAGACCGGCAGGAAGGGTCAAGTAGCGACTTGAAGTGTTGCACCCCGGCCAGGTAGGACTTGATAGTACTCGCGGACAACGCCAACTCGCTGTGGCAATAAGCCGCGAAGGCCATGATGAACCTGATATCCCACGGATAGCTAGACGGATGTAGCCTAGAAAACCTGTGGAACTGCCTCCAGCCAGTGGAATAAGCCTTGTGCGTGTTGCTGGCCAATGAAGCATTGGCCAAAGAGATTGCCTGCGTCCAGAAGCTCGTTAGTCCATAGTGAGAAGGGAAAAGTGTGGGACTGGTTTGCCCACCCGCTCCGCATCCGGGCGCTGTAAGAAAAACCGACCAAATTTGAAACGGGACAAGGCATCAGCCGCCCCATTACAAGCCCCGCTAATGAACTCCCCCTGGAAATGGAACCTGTACTTCAAACTCAACCATGTCAACCTGCGCACAAAGGCCATGATGACCAGGGACACTGACCTGCCTTTGTTGATGATGGCGGCAGCCAGATTGTCGGTGAAGAAAATGACCGACCTACCCTCCCAACCTGGCCCCCAATTGACAGCTGCTGCCAGGATGGGGTACACCTCAAACAAAGCCGAAGTCTGCGCGAACTTGGGCAGACTAAAAACTTCCGGAGGCCAAGCACTGGCCAGCCATTCCGACCCGCAAATGGCCGCAAACCCCACTGACGCAGCCGCATCAGTGAAGACCCTGGGTGAGGAGTTGGAAGGCTGCGGAATGAGCAAGGCGATGCCATTCCAGTCCTGCAGAAACTGGTCCCACATGACAAGGTCGGCGCGAGCGTCAGCCTGCAGGCTGACGCGAGCATCGACATCCTGAAAAAGGGGGAACAATGCCAACAGCCTGGAGACAAAAGCCCTACCTTGCGGAATGATTCTCATCGCATGATTAAGCATACCCAAGAGTGACTGCAACTCCTTCTTAGTGCAGACTGGGGAACGAACAAACAGACAAACGAATTCTGTCCAACTTCACCTTGGGCAAACTAGCAACCATGCGACCAAAATCAAGCGTGATACCCAAGAAATCAATGACAGTGGCCGGACCTTCTACCTTGTGAAGCGCCAGTGGAACGCTCAACTCGGCAAACAGCTCCGTGAGCCCACGCAAATCCCTAGGAGGACGGCCAGGGCGCTCTACGAGCAAGAAATCGTCCAAGTAGTGTACTACCCCGCGACAACCCTTGCAGTGCACCAGAATCCAATGGAGTGCCTGGGAAAAAATGTCGAACAGACAGGGACTACTTTTGGACCCAAAAGTTAACTTAGTGGTTAAGTAATACAGGCCCCGCCACCTGATGCCGTACCATTGCCAAAGTGCCGGACTGATGGGCAGCAGTTTGAACGCATCAGCAATGTCTGCTTTGGACAACCATGCCCCCCTACCCAACTGCAGAATGAGCTGAATAGCTGAATCCACCGACAAATATTTTAAGGAAAATTCCTCAGAGGGAATCAGCGCATTGAGACTCGGAATGTGTGAACAATGAGGCGCAGACAAATCATAAATGAGACGGAATTTATTAAAAAACTTGCCACATACAACCCCAATCGGGCTGACCCTCCACATGCCAAAAGGTGACGAGCTGAAAGGCCCAATGACAAAGCCCTTGGCTACCTCAACCTGTAACAATTCATCCACAACGGACGAATGGTGAACTGCTGACAAAAGATTGCTACATTCCCAAGTGACGGTGGGCAGCGTGATCAAGCCCGTGTGGAAACCAAGGGTGAAGCCCGCTAAGAGGAACTGCCTGACCCCGGGGGAAGGGTGCGCTTCCAGGTGCGCCCCCAACGCGGCCACGTTGACCTGGCTTAGTCATGCAGAGGTGAAAGGTTTCACCCCGCAAGACGACTTGGGGTGCGCCCTGAAACAATTTGAACAAATGCGCAGGAGCCTGCACTGGTTGTAATTGCAGCCTGCGTTGTTGAAATTGTTGCAAACCTGCGTTTTCCCTAAAAAATTTATAGGTCTACCCAACTTGTCCACCTGCCCGGAGGGACCAGAGGAGGACGCACCGGCCGACTGCTTGTTAACCCCTGAGGGACCCGGGACCTCACCTAACGGACACCAGGCAGAGGTGTGCGAGGTGGACTGGCACGAGCTGCACACCGGGGACTTCTGATTAGCAAAGTGTCTGCAGAACAACTCCATATCTACATTGCTCCAGCACATGACCACCCGGAACTGGGCCCAAGTGGCCGCTACCTTAGCCGAGAAAGACCGGTGGTAGTCGTAGAAACTACAACCACCGTACTTGTGAGCCAGATCAACCACCTTGTGCATATATAATGCGAACTCTACCCTCCTGTCCAAGCTGATCGTGCAAATAATATCACGGAAAACACTGAATGCTAGCACAAACTCAGCCACGCTGAGTTTGCGGTTCAGCCTGGGGTCCTTGGTCTTTAGGACAACCGAAACCTCCCCGCAATCAAACGATTTGTTTTTCGTGACATCCTGTGACGCTATCAGAAGGGAAGCCAGGTTGACGTCCTTCCTTAAATTAGCTGGAATGAAGTGGGCCGGAGAAACCGATGGGAAGGCGGCTAACGGAGAAGGGGCTGTGACAGGTAACGAGATGTCCAAGTTACCTAGGGGGGCACCAGGGAGCGCGGGTACCGGCGGAACAGGAGCCACCTGTGGCCTGGCCGCACGTGCTTCAACCGCATCCATCCTGTCCTGCATCTGCGACATGGACGAGGATAATGTGTTCAGTAAGGCATGAATTTGCGTTAGAGCATTTTGTACCGACCCCTGACTATCCGCGGGGACAGGCTGCGACGGACTGGGGAACAGCAACCTAAACAGTTCAGCTTTCCTGGCCGAGGCCGGAAAGGAAATGCCCCTACGACAAAGCTCCGCCACGAGCCTGAGCACGGTCCAAGTTCTCATCGACGGGGTGCTGTCGTGCTCCGAACCCCCCGAACAGGAAGGTGGAACGAACGCGAATTCCTCGCTATCCGCCACATGCGACATGCTGAATCTAAGACAAAAACAACCAAAACAGATGAAAAACCGTGCCAACCAGCCCCCCCCCCCCAATACAGACCGGCTAAACCAAAACAAAGGGGGGGTGCAGAGACGTGTCAACAGCGCGTGAAAGAAATCTGCAGCCCAACCACCCTAGTGTAAGAACTGAGTGAGCCCGAGCCACCTGCAGCGCTAAACAGGTAATTAAATAACGAACACTCAGGGCTACAATACCCACAGACGTGGTGGGTATGGGAATAAGAGTAAGACGTACAGTGACCGAGTCCCCCTAACGTATGACGTATGAATGTCGGCCGAGGACCTGCATGACACCTGCAAATATTGAACCTGGCCTGAATGCCCCCTAAACGTGCAGGATGCTGACTTGACGTAGCAGACACCCCGTGAAATGAAACGATAAGCACGCACCTGGAGCCTCACGAAAGAACAGGAATGACACGGATGAAAACACCTAGAAATGCAAATGAAAAACAGAAAAAAACAACTGAAACACCCTGAACCTCCAGAAACAGCCCCAAACACCCCTGCGAAGCAGAGCGAGACCCTAAACTAACCAAACGCACCTGACGTAACTGAGACAGGCAGGAGCCCTGAAGCAAACTATGACAGAGGAGCAGAACCTGAAAACAAAAGCAGATAATACATAAAAAATAAAAACATGAAAAAACAAACGACAGCCATCCTACCCCCTGACCCCATGGACAGAGCAAGCATGGAACAGCACCCCCCCCCAAACATGCCCACCTGTGAGAAGACCACCCTAAGCAAGATGTGACCTGTGGCACCTGAGCCCCCCCCCCCCGCCCAAACAGCGTGTGCAGGAAACCTGGCAGAGGACATTGCCGTGCAACCATGTAAGGCAGAGCTGCTGACGCCCCCCCCCCCCCCCCAGCGTGTGCAGGAAACCTGGCAGAGGACACTATAGAGCAAGTATGTAAGGCAGAGCTGCCCCCCCCCCCCCACCCCACACAGCGTGTGCAGGAAACCTGGCCGAGGACACTGCAGAGAAAGTATGTAAGGCAGAGCTGCCCCCCCCCCCCACCCCACACAGCGAGTGCAGGAAACCTGGCCGAGGACACTGCAGAGAAAGTATGTAAGGCAGAGCTGCCCCCCCCCCCCACCCCACACAGCGTGTGCAGGAAACCTGGCCGAGGACACTGCAGAGAAAGTATGTAAGGCAGAGCTGCCCCCCCCCCCACCCCACACAGCGAGTGCAGGAAACCTGGCCGAGGACACTGCAGAGAAAGTATGTAAGGCAGAGCTGCCCCCCCCACCCCACACAGCGTGTGCAGGAAACCTGGCCGAGGACACTGCAGAGAAAGTATGTAAGGCAGAGCTGCCGCCCCCCCACCCCACACAGCGAGTGCAGGAAACCTGGCCGAGGACACTGCAGAGAAAGTATGTAAGGCAGAGCTGCCCCCCCCCCACCCCCACACAGCGTGTGCAGGAAACCTGGCCGAGGACACTGCAGAGAAAGTATGTAAGGCAGAGCTGCCCCCCCCCCCCACACAGCGTGTGCAGGAAACCTGGCCGAGGACACTGCAGAGAAAGTATGTAAGGCAAAGCTGCCGCCCCCCCACCCCACACAGCGTGTGCAGGAAACCTGGCCGAGGACACTGCAGAGAAAGTATGTAAGGCAGAGCTGCCCCCCCCCCCCCCCCCACACAGCGAGTGCAGGAAACCTGGCCGAGGACACTGCAGAGAAAGTATGTAAGGCAGAGCTGCCGCCCCCCCCACCCCACACAGCGTGTGCAGGAAACCTGGCCGAGGACACTGCAGAGAAAGTATGTAAGGCAGAGCTGCCCCCCCCCCCCACCCCACACAGCGTGTGCAGGAAACCTGGCCGAGGACACTGCAGAGAAAGTATGTAAGGCAGAGCTGCCCCCCCCCCCCACCCCACACAGCGTGTGCAGGAAACCTGGCCGAGGACACTGCAGAGAAAGTATGTAAGGCAGAGCTGCCCCCCCCACCCCACACAGCGAGTGCAGGAAACCTGGCCGAGGACACTGCAGAGAAAGTATGTAAGGCAGAGCTGCCGCCCCCCCCCCACCCCACACAGCGTGTGCAGGAAACCTGGCCGAGGACACTGCAGAGAAAGTATGTAAGGCAGAGCTGCCCCCCCCACCCCACACAGCGAGTGCAGGAAACCTGGCCGAGGACACTGCAGAGAAAGTATGTAAGGCAGAGCTGCCCCCCCCACCCCACACAGCGAGTGCAGGAAACCTGGCCGAGGACACTGCAGAGAAAGTATGTAAGGCAGAGCTGCCCCCCCCCCCCCCACACAGCGAGTGCAGGAAACCTGGCCGAGGACACTGCAGAGAAAGTATGTAAGGCAGAGCTGCCCCCCCCCACCCCACACAGCGAGTGCAGGAAACCTGGCCGAGGACACTGCAGAGAAAGTATGTAAGGCAGAGCTGCCCCCCCCCCCCCCCACACAGCGTGTGCAGGAAACCTGGCCGAGGACACTGCAGAGAAAGTATGTAAGGCAGAGCTGCCCCCCCCCCCCCCCCCCACACAGCGTGTGCAGGAAACCTGGCCGAGGACACTGCAGAGAAAGTATGTAAGGCAGAGCTGCCGCCCCCCCCACCCCACACAGCGTGTGCAGGAAACCTGGCCGAGGACACTGCAGAGAAAGTATGTAAGGCAGAGCTGCCCCCCCCCCCCCCCACACAGCGTGTGCAGGAAACCTGGCCGAGGACACTGCAGAGAAAGTATGTAAGGCAGAGCTGCCCCCCCCCACCCCACACAGCGTGTGCAGGAAACCTGGCCGAGGACACTGCAGAGAAAGTATGTAAGGCAGAGCTGCCCCCCCCCACCCCACACAGCGAGTGCAGGAAACCTGGCCGAGGACACTGCAGAGAAAGTATGTAAGGCAGAGCTGCCCCCCCCCCCCCCCACCCCACACAGCGAGTGCAGGAAACCTGGCCGAGGACACTGCAGAGAAAGTATGTAAGGCAGAGCTGCCCCCCCCCACCCCACACAGCGAGTGCAGGAAACCTGGCCGAGGACACTGCAGAGAAAGTATGTAAGGCAGAGCTGCCCCCCCCCCCCCACCCCCACACAGCGTGTGCAGGAAACCTGGCCGAGGACACTGCAGAGAAAGTATGTAAGGCAGAGCTGCCCCCCCCCCACCCCACACAGCGTGTGCAGGAAACCTGGCCGAGGACACTGCAGAGAAAGTATGTAAGGCAGAGCTGCCCCCCCCCTCCCCACCCCACACAGCGAGTGCAGGAAACCTGGCCGAGGACACTGCAGAGAAAGTATGTAAGGCAGAGCTGCCGCCCCCCCCCACCCCCACACAGCGTGTGCAGGAAACCTGGCCGAGGACACTGCAGAGAAAGTATGTAAGGCAGAGCTGCCACCCCCCCCCCCACCCCACACAGCGTGTGCAGGAAACCTGGCCGAGGACACTGCAGAGAAAGTATGTAAGGCAGAGCTGCCCCCCCCCCCCCACACAGCGTGTGCAGGAAACCTGGCCGAGGACACTGCAGAGAAAGTATGTAAGGCAGAGCTGCCGCCCCCCCCACCCCACACAGCGAGTGCAGGAAACCTGGCCGAGGACACTGCAGAGAAAGTATGTAAGGCAGAGCTGCCGCCCCCCCCACCCCACACAGCGAGTGCAGGAAACCTGGCCGAGGACACTGCAGAGAAAGTATGTAAGGCAGAGCTGCCCCCCCCCCCCCCCCACACAGCGTGTGCAGGAAACCTGGCCGAGGACACTGCAGAGAAAGTATGTAAGGCAGAGCTGCCGCCCCCCACCCCACACAGCGTGTGCAGGAAACCTGGCCGAGGACACTGCAGAGAAAGTATGTAAGGCAGAGCTGCCCCCCCCCCCACCCCACACAGCGAGTGCAGGAAACCTGGCCGAGGACACTGCAGAGAAAGTATGTAAGGCAGAGCTGCCGCCCCCCACCCCCACACAGCGAGTGCAGGAAACCTGGCCGAGGACACTGCAGAGAAAGTATGTAAGGCAGAGCTGCCCCCCCCCCCCCACCCCACACAGCGAGTGCAGGAAACCTGGCCGAGGACACTGCAGAGAAAGTATGTAAGGCAGAGCTGCCCCCCCCCCCCCCACCCCACACAGCGAGTGCAGGAAACCTGGCCGAGGACACTGCAGAGAAAGTATGTAAGGCAGAGCTGCCCCCCCCCCACCCCACACAGCGAGTGCAGGAAACCTGGCCGAGGACACTGCAGAGAAAGTATGTAAGGCAGAGCTGCCGCCCCCCCACCCCACACAGCGAGTGCAGGAAACCTGGCCGAGGACACTGCAGAGAAAGTATGTAAGGCAGAGCTGCCGCCCCCCCACCCCACACAGCGAGTGCAGGAAACCTGGCCGAGGACACTGCAGAGAAAGTATGTAAGGCAGAGCTGCCCCCCCCCACCCCACACAGCGAGTGCAGGAAACCTGGCCGAGGACACTGCAGAGAAAGTATGTAAGGCAGAGCTGCCCCCCCCCCCCACCCCACACAGCGTGTGCAGGAAACCTGGCCGAGGACACTGCAGAGAAAGTATGTAAGGCAGAGCTGCCGCCCCCCCCACCCCACACAGCGTGTGCAGGAAACCTGGCCGAGGACACTGCAGAGAAAGTATGTAAGGCAGAGCTGCCGCCCCCCCACCCCACACAGCGTGTGCAGGAAACCTGGCCGAGGACACTGCAGAGAAAGTATGTAAGGCAGAGCTGCCGCCCCCCCCACCCCACACAGCGTGTGCAGGAAACCTGGCCGAGGACACTGCAGAGAAAGTATGTAAGGCAGAGCTGCCGCCCCCCCACCCCACACAGCGTGTGCAGGAAACCTGGCCGAGGACACTGCAGAGAAAGTATGTAAGGCAGAGCTGCCCCCCCCCACCCCACTGCAGAGAAAGTATGTAAGGCAGAGCTGCCCCCCCCCCCCCACACAGCGTGTGCAGGAAACCTGGCCGAGGACACTGCAGAGAAAGTATGTAAGGCAGAGCTGCCGCCCCCCCACCCCACACAGCGTGTGCAGGAAACCTGGCCGAGGACACTGCAGAGAAAGTATGTAAGGCAGAGCTGCCCCCCCCACCCACACAGCGAGTGCAGGAAACCTGGCCGAGGACACTGCAGAGAAAGTATGTAAGGCAGAGCTGCCCCCCCCCCCACCCACACAGCGTGTGCAGGAAACCTGGCCGAGGACACTGCAGAGAAAGTATGTAAGGCAGGAGCTGCCCCCCCCCCCCCACACAGCGAGTGCAGGAAACCTGGCCGAGGACACTGCAGAGAAAGTATGTAGGCAGAGCTGCCGCCCCCCACCCCACACAGCGTGTGCAGGAAACCTGGCCGAGGACACTGCAGAGAAAGTATGTAAGGCAGAGCTGCCCCCCCCCCCACCCCACACAGCGAGTGCAGGAAACCTGGCCGAGGACACTGCAGAGAAAGTATGTAAGGCAGAGCTGCCGCCCCCCCCACCCCACACAGCGAGTGCAGGAAACCTGGCCGAGGACACTGCAGAGAAAGTATGTAAGGCAGAGCTGCCCCCCCCCACCCCACACAGCGAGTGCAGGAAACCTGGCCGAGGACACTGCAGAGAAAGTATGTAAGGCAGAGCTGCCCCCCCCCACCCCACACAGCGTGTGCAGGAAACCTGGCCGAGGACACTGCAGAGAAAGTATGTAAGGCAGAGCTGCCCCCCCCCCCCCCACACAGCGAGTGCAGGAAACCTGGCCGAGGACACTGCAGAGAAAGTATGTAAGGCAGAGCTGCCCCCCCCCCACCCCACACAGCGAGTGTCAGGAAACCTGGCCGAGGACACTGCAGAGAAAGTATGTAAGGCAGAGCTGCCCCCCCCCCCCACCCCACACAGCGAGTGCAGGAAACCTGGCCGAGGACACTGCAGAGAAAGTATGTAAGGCAGAGCTGCCCCCCCCCCACCCCACACAGCGTGTGCAGGAAACCTGGCCGAGGACACTGCAGAGAAAGTATGTAAGGCAGAGCTGCCCCCCCCCCCCCCCACACAGCGAGTGCAGGAAACCTGGCCGAGGACACTGCAGAGAAAGTATGTAAGCAGAGCTGCCCCCCCCCCCCCCCACACAGCGTGTGCAGGAAACCTGGCCGAGGACACTGCAGAGAAAGTATGTAAGGCAGAGCTGCCGCCCCCCCCCCACCCCACACAGCGTGTGCAGGAAACCTGGCCGAGGACACTGCAGAGAAAGTATGTAAGGCAGAGCTGCCGCCCCCCCACCCCACACAGCGAGTGCAGGAAACCTGGCCGAGGACACTGCAGAGAAAGTATGTAAGGCAGAGCTGCCCCCCCCCCCCACACAGCGAGTGCAGGAAACCTGGCCGAGGACACTGCAGAGAAAGTATGTAAGGCAGAGCTGCCCCCCCCACCCCACACAGCGTGTGCAGGAAACCTGGCCGAGGACACTGCAGAGAAGTATGTAAGGCAGAGCTGCCCCCCCCCCCCCCACACAGCGAGTGCAGGAAACCTGGCCGAGGACACTGCAGAGAAAGTATGTAAGGCAGAGCTGCCCCCCCCCCACCCACACAGCGAGTGCAGGAAACCTGGCCGAGGACACTGCAGAGAAAGTATGTAAGGCAGAGCTGCCCCCCCCCCCCCCACACAGCGAGTGCAGGAAACCTGGCCGAGGACACTGCAGAGAAAGTATGTAAGGCAGAGCTGCCCCCCCCCCACCCCACACAGCGTGTGCAGGAAACCTGGCCGAGGACACTGCAGAGAAAGTATGTAAGGCAGAGCTGCCCCCCCCCCACCCCACACAGCGAGTGCAGGAAACCTGGCCGAGGACACTGCAGAGAAAGTATGTAAGGCAGAGCTGCCCCCCCCCCCCCCCACACAGCGAGTGCAGGAAACCTGGCCGAGGACACTGCAGAGAAAGTATGTAAGGCAGAGCTGCCCCCCCCCCCCCCACACAGCGAGTGCAGGAAACCTGGCCGAGGACACTGCAGAGAAAGTATGTAAGGCAGAGCTGCCCCCCCCCCCACCCCACACAGCGTGTGCAGGAAACCTGGCCGAGGACACTGCAGAGAAAGTATGTAAGGCAGAGCTGCCCCCCCCCCACCCCACACAGCGAGTGCAGAAACCTGGCCGAGGACACTGCAGAGAAAGTATGTAGGCAGAGCTGCCCCCCCCCCCCACACACAGCGAGTGCAGGAAACCTGGCCGAGGACACTGCAGAGAAAGTATGTAAGGCAGAGCTGCCCCCCCCCACCCCACACAGCGAGTGCAGGAAACCTGGCCGAGGACACTGCAGAGAAAGTATGTAAGGCAGAGCTGCCGCCCCCCCACCCCACACAGCGAGTGCAGGAAACCTGGCCGAGGACACTGCAGAGAAAGTATGTAAGGCAGAGCTGCCCCCCCCCCCACCCCACACAGCGAGTGCAGGAAACCTGGCCGAGGACACTGCAGAGAAAGTATGTAAGGCAGAGCTGCCGCCCCCCCCCACCCCACACAGCGAGTGCAGGAAACCTGGCCGAGGACACTGCAGAGAAAGTATGTAAGGCAGAGCTGCCCCCACCCCCCCCCCCACACAGCGAGTGCAGGAAACCTGGCCGAGGACACTGCAGAGAAAGTATGTAGGCAGAGCTGCCCCCCCCCCCCCCACCCCACACAGCGAGTGCAGGAAACCTGGCCGAGGACACTGCAGAGAAAGTATGTAGGCAGAGCTGCCCCCCCCCCCACCCCACACAGCGTGTGCAGGAAACCTGGCCGAGGACACTGCAGAGAAAGTATGTAAGGCAGAGCTGCCCCCCCCCCCCCCCACACACAGCGAGTGCAGGAAACCTGGCCGAGGACACTGCAGAGAACGTATGTAAGGCAGAGCTGCCCCCCCCCCACCCCACACAGCGTGTGCAGGAAACCTGGCCGAGGACACTGCAGAGAAAGTATGTAAGGCAGAGCTGCCGCCCCCCCCCACCCCACACAGCGAGTGCAGGAAACCTGGCCGAGGACACTGCAGAGAAAGTATGTAAGGCAGAGCTGCCGCCCCCCCACCCCACACAGCGAGTGCAGGAAACCTGGCCGAGGACACTGCAGAGAAAGTATGTAAGGCAGAGCTGCCCCCCCCCCCACCCACACAGCGTGTGCAGGAAAACTGGCCGAGGACACTGCAGAGAAAGTATGTAAGGCAGAGCTGCCCCCCCCCACCCCACACAGCGAGTGCAGGAAACCTGGCCGAGGACACTGCAGAGAAAGTATGTAAGGCAGAGCTGCCGCCCCCCCACCCCACACAGCGAGTGCAGGAAACCTGGCCGAGGACACTGCAGAGAAAGTATGTAAGGCAGAGCTGCCTCCCCCCCACCCCCACACAGCGTGTGCAGGAAACCTGGCCGAGGACACTGCAGAGAAAGTATGTAAGGCAGAGCTGCCGCCCCCCCACCCCACACAGCGAGTGCAGGAAACCTGGCCGAGGACACTGCAGAGAAAGTATGTAGGCAGAGCTGCCCCCCCCCCCCCACACAGCGAGTGCAGGAAACCTGGCCGAGGACACTGCAGAGAAAGTATGTAAGGCAGAGCTGCCCCCCCACCCCCACACAGCGAGTGCAGGAAACCTGCCGAGGACACTGCAGAGAAAGTATGTAAGGCAGAGCTGCCCCCCCCCCCACCCACACAGCGTGTGCAGGAAACCTGGCCGAGGACACTGCAGAGAAAGTATGTAAGGCAGAGCTGCCCCCCCCCCCCCCACCCCACACAGCGTGTGCAGGAAACCTGGCCGAGGACACTGCAGAGAAAGTATGTAAGGCAGAGCTGCCCCCCCCCCCCCACCCCACACAGCGAGTGCAGGAAACCTGGCCGAGGACACTGCAGAGAAAGTTTGTAAGGCAGAGCTGCCCCCCCCCCACCCCACACAGCGAGTGCAGGAAACCTGGCCGAGGACACTGCAGAGAAAGTATGTAAGGCAGAGCTGCCACCCCCCCCACCCCACACAGCGTGTGCAGGAAACCTGGCCGAGGACACTGCAGAGAAAGTATGTAAGGCAGAGCTGCCCCCCCCCCCCACACAGCGAGTGCAGGAAACCTGGCCGAGGACACTGCAGAGAAAGTATGTAAGGCAGAGCTGCCGCCCCCCCACCCCACACAGCGAGTGCAGGAAACCTGGCCGAGGACACTGCAGAGAAAGTATGTAAGGCAGAGCTGCCGCCCCCCCACCCCACACAGCGAGTGCAGGAAACCTGGCCGAGGACACTGCAGAGAAAGTATGTAAGGCAGAGCTGCCCCCCCCCCCCCCCACACAGCGAGTGCAGGAAACCTGGCCGAGGACACTGCAGAGAAAGTATGTAAGGCAGAGCTGCCCCCCCCCCCCCACACAGCGTGTGCAGGAAACCTGGCCGAGGACACTGCAGAGAAAGTATGTAAGGCAGAGCTGCCGCCCCCCCACCCCACACAGCGAGTGCAGGAAACCTGGCCGAGGACACTGCAGAGAAAGTATGTAAGGCAGAGCTGCCCCCCCCACCCACACAGCGTGTGCAGGAAACCTGGCCGAGGACACTGCAGAGAAAGTATGTAAGGCAGAGCTGCCACCCCCCCCACCCCACACAGCGAGTGCAGGAAACCTGGCCGAGGACACTGCAGAGAAAGTATGTAAGGCAGAGCTGCCCCCCCCCCCCACACAGCGAGTGCAGGAAACCTGGCCGAGGACACTGCAGAGAAAGTATGTAAGGCAGAGCTGCCCCCCCCACCCCACACAGCGAGTGCAGGAAACCTGGCCGAGGACACTGCAGAGAAAGTATGTAAGGCAGAGCTGCCACCCCCCCCCACCCCACACAGCGTGTGCAGGAAACCTGGCCGAGGACACTGCAGAGAAAGTATGTAAGGCAGAGCTGCCCCCCCCCCCCACACAGCGAGTGCAGGAAACTGGCCGAGGACACTGCAGAGAAAGTATGTAAGGCAGAGCTGCCGCCCCCCCCACCCCACACAGCGAGTGCAGGAAACCTGGCCGAGGACACTGCAGAGAAAGATGTAAGGCAGAGCTGCCCCCCCCCCACCCCACACAGCGTGTGCAGGAAACCTGGCCGAGGACACTGCAGAGAAAGTATGTAAGGCAGAGCTGCCACCCCCCCACCCCACACAGCGAGTGCAGGAAACCTGGCCGAGGACACTGCAGAGAAAGTATGTAAGGCAGAGCTGCCCCCCCCCCCACCCCACACAGCGAGTGCAGGAAACCTGGCCGAGGACACTGCAGAGAAAGTATGTAAGGCAGAGCTGCCGCCCCCCCCACCCCACACAGCGAGTGCAGGAAACCTGGCCGAGGACACTGCAGAGAAAGTATGTAAGGCAGAGCTGCCCCCCCCCCCACCCCACACAGCGAGTGCAGGAAACCTGGCCGAGGACACTGCAGAGAAAGTATGTACGGCAGAGCTGCCCCCCCCACCCCACACAGCGAGTGCAGGAAAACCTGGCCGAGGACACTGCAGAGAAAGTATGTAAGGCAGAGCTGCCGCCCCCCCACCCCACACAGCGTGTGCAGGAAACCTGGCCGAGGACACTGCAGAGAAAGTATGTAAGGCAGAGCTGCCGCCCCCCCACCCCACACAGCGAGTGCAGGAAACCTGGCCGAGGACACTGCAGAGAAAGTATGTAAGGCAGAGCTGCCGCCCCCCACCCCACACAGCGAGTGCAGGAAACCTGGCCGAGGACACTGCAGAGAAAGTATGTAAGGCAGAGCTGCCCCCCCCCACCCCACACAGCGAGTGCAGGAAACCTGGCCGAGGACACTGCAGAGAAAGTATGTAAGGCAGAGCTGCCCCCCCCCCCACACAGCGTGTGCAGGAAACCTGGCCGAGGACACTGCAGAGAAAGTATGTAAGGCAGAGCTGCCCCCCCCCCCACACAGCGTGTGCAGGAAACCTGGCCGAGGACACTGCAGAGAAAGTATGTAAGGCAGAGCTGCCGCCCCCCACCCCACACAGCGAGTGCAGGAAACCTGGCCGAGGACACTGCAGAGAAAGTATGTAAGGCAGAGCTGCCCCCCCCCCCCACACAGCGAGTGCAGGAAACCTGGCCGAGGACACTGCAGAGAAAGTATGTAAGGCAGAGCTGCCCCCCCCCCCCCCCCCCACACAGCGTGTGCAGGAAACCTGGCCGAGGACACTGCAGAGAAAGTATGTAAGGCAGAGCTGACCCCACCCCCCCCCCACACAGCGAGTGCAGGAAACCTGGCCGAGGACACTGCAGAGAAAGTATGTAAGGCAGAGCTGCCGCCCCCCACCCCACACAGCGAGTGCAGGAAACCTGGCCGAGGACACTGCAGAGAAAGTATGTAAGGCAGAGCTGCCCCCCCCCCACCCCACACAGCGAGTGCAGGAAACCTGGCCGAGGACACTGCAGAGAAAGTATGTAAGGCAGAGCTGCCCCCCCCCCCCACACAGCGAGTGCAGGAAACCTGGCCGAGGACACTGCAGAGAAAGTATGTAAGGCAGAGCTGCCCCCCCCCCCCACCCCACACAGCGTGTGCAGGAAACCTGGCCGAGGACACTGCAGAGAAAGTATGTAAGGCAGAGCTGCCACCCCCCCCCCACACAGCGAGTGCAGGAAACCTGGCCGAGGACACTGCAGAGAAAGTATGTAAGGCAGAGCTGCCCCCCCCACCCCACACAGCGAGTGCAGGAAACCTGGCCGAGGGACACTGCAGAGAAAGTATGTAAGGCAGAGCTGCCCCCCCCCCCCACACAGCGAGTGCAGGAAACCTGGCCGAGGACACTGCAGAGAAAGTATGTAAGGCAGAGCTGCCCCCCCCCCCCACCCCACACAGCGAGTGCAGGAAACCTGGCCGAGGACACTGCAGAGAAAGTATGTAAGGCAGAGCTGCCCCCCCCACCCCACACAGCGTGTGCAGGAAACCTGGCCGAGGACACTGCAGAGAAAGTATGTAAGGCAGAGCTGCCCCCCCCCACCCCACACAGCGTGTGCAGGAAACCTGGCGAGGACACTGCAGAGAAAGTATGTAAGGCAGAGCTGCCAACCCCCCCCACCCCACACAGCCGAGTGCAGGAAACCTGGCCGAGGACACTGCAGAGAAAGTATGTAAGCAGAGCTGCCCCCCCCCCCACCCCACACAGCGTGTGCAGGAAACCTGGCCGAGGACACTGCAGAGAAAGTATGTAAGGCAGAGCTGCCGCCCCCCCACCCCACACAGCGTGTGCAGGAAACCTGGCCGAGGACACTGCAGAGAAAGTATGTAAGGCAGAGCTGCCCCCCCCACCCCCACACAGCGTGTGCAGGAAACCTGGCCGAGGACACTGCAGAGAAAGTATGTAAGGCAGAGCTGCCACCCCCCCACCCCCACACAGCGTGTGCAGGAAACCTGGCCGAGGACACTGCAGAG